>JAVBJF010000537.1:0-198945 GCA_033439095.1 Pseudococcus viburni | reverse complement strand
CATGAATTTTCTAAGAAAATTTTTACATGAGTTTTCTAAGAAAATTTTTACATGAGTTTTCCAAGAAAATTTTTACATGAATTTTTCAAGAAAATTTTTACATGAATATTCCAAGATATTTTCTATAAGAGTTTTTCAAACAAAATTTCAACAGGAGGGGAATTTTTTAGCATTTTATGTTCCATCAAAATTTATTAGCAATCAAGAATCCAAGTTGGCAAAAACTTGTGAAAATACCTACTCAAAATTATTGATACTTAAATACTTACCCCTTCAGATTTAAAAAATATTAAAATGTTGGGAGACAGTATATATTCAAAGAGATTTACATCAACAATCTAATTTTCAATTTGCTTTAATCTAAGCACTTCGACTTCCCAACTCTCCATATTAAAATGCAGTTTTCGCTAATTGCTTGCTGATTCTTCGATCTTATTTAGCGTGCATCAAATCTCAGAAGGAAACGACGAATCTACCCAGAGAACATCACGTTTCCGAATTTCGCATTCCCGAATTTAAATTCCATTAAAAGGCGAAAGTTAAACGAACGAAAACAATAGAGTTCTACGTCAACATCACGTACAAAACATGAATCAACGACCGAATAACCATCGTTTATAAATATTTTCGCTTATTGAGAATTCAAACAAAATCAGAGGCAACTTTCATTACGATTTTCGTACAGATCGCATTTATAGTAATAAAAAAAAATACAGAAATAAACAACCGAAAAATACCTCTGCTAAATACGAAATATTACGGTATGGTACCTCGTCGTATGTCATGAAATGTCCGAGTTAAAAGTTCCATCTATGTAGTTTCCCTGTTTGGCTGAAAAGTTTCGTTTAAATGTTATAAATCATAACTATTTCGCTACACTCGTCACTATATAATACGTATTCCTTTGCATATAATGCTTTTCGATTTCAAGTCTTGAAATTAGTTTTGCCATCGCAGCAAGTTTTCACGATTCCGGCATAGCGCAGACTTCTACATACTTATTACTTACTTTATTTATTTATTATTATGAATAATATGTGTACGTAGCATCGCGTACGTACGTTTGAAACTCATGCTGAAATTTGTACATTTAATATTTTATATAATGAAACCGAGAAGTTTTTCTTTTTGAAAATCGCGTCTTTTTGAAATATGTACCTCATACGCTCTATTACCACACCGAGTGGAAATATAACGCTGACATGAGGAATGCACGCGATTTTCAAAAAACAAAAAGTAAACAATTTATATGTTTCGAACGATTCTCCTCAAGAAAAGAAGAAAACCGTCCATAACTATAAGAGTGAGATCTACTCCCTCGCGTCATTCCACTTTTGCATCACGTCGCGTTAAACAAAAATGAAAGTTTTCCCTTGTGCTGGCGTAATTCATACGTCCTTCGTCGCTTTTCCATTAAAACTTCCGCAAGATATAGACTGATCCGTGGTGTACCCGTTCAATAAGGAGTATTTTTTTCTCTCTTATTCATAAATTGGACTAAATTTTAAATTGTCAACTCCTTCGTGTATTTGCTTCTATTTGTTTTTTATGTATATTTCCGGACCGAACGAAATTTTCTTTGTGATGAGGCACAAAAAGACTTCATTCTTGAAGTGTTTCATCGAAAAGAAAAGGGGGAATTTTATTATTATTATAAAAAAAGACGACGAGAAGAGGAAATGAAATGAAATGAAAAATATACTGTATTCAGACGACGACAAATTTGCAGGACGAAAATGGATTTTGTACGAGCTAAAAAATATATAAGTTGTATTTTTCTCAAAAACAAAAATATTCGCGTCGGTATATAAAAGCCACCGCGTATAGATCAAAGTGGAATATACCTATTTGGTGAAAAACGTAGTATACTTGAACTAGGTACTAGGTAGATAGAGCTTTACTACTATAGATCGCAGATGTAAGAATTCTCATTTGGTGTGTGAAAAAGTGGTGTTTTATTCATAGCATATCGACTATATACCGATGGTATGTCTTCGTCGTAGCTGTCAAACGTACCAAAGCCATGAATCACTGGGTTCGAAGCTACTACTAGAGCTGTGACAGCGGCTAATTTATCGCTTTTATCCTCTTTCACGCTGGTTTTTACCTTCTAAATTCAATTTTATTCCTCGTTCAAGGTGCCAAAGAAGATTTCATTAGATTGGTACTTGCCACTTGTTTATTATCCAGGGCCATAGGATGTTTTTTACAAATGAGTTGGATCCGTTTGACCCCATAAGGTGCTCTGAAGAAAAACAAGTGGATGAAATTGGGATGTAGGGTTCGAAAATAAATCTCCGGGTGAAAAATTGTAAACAAGTTTGACTTTTAGAAAAAATACTGTGTTTGGGAATTACCTTCGAGGATTTTCCAAACTTTTTCGAATTTATTGATATTTTGAAAATTGAAATAATCTGCAAGTTGTGAGGAAAATTTTCAATAGGAGGGGAGATTTATAAAATTTACTGATGTGAATTAAGAATAGAAACTTGAAAAGTCAGACCATCTTCCCTTACTGAAAAATCATCCAAAAATTTTTGTTGAAGAATTTGCAAAAGTGCTTTCGAAATTGCAAACATTGAAACATCTTTAGATAAAAAATCCCCAAAACTACATATAAAATCACCTGAAAAATAACTAGATCTTCAAGAGCTTTGATTGAAATTAGACTTGACTACGTTGGAATTCGAATTCCATTGCTTTATTTAAAATGCGTAGGTAAGTACCTAATAAGAAAACCAAGAATTTAGAAATAAATAAATTATTCGATTTGAACAGGAGTGGAATTTTTAAGTATTTCCTGTTCCTTTCACCTAACCAAAATTTCGTCTGATAGCTGAGTTGATTTTGTAATTCTTCGTGAATTTCATTTTGAAAACACAGGAATTACCCAATTTTAGATTTAGGTATAACCAGTATTGATTTTCTGAAATCGAATTTCATTATTTTTGGCCTCCCTGAATCCATTATTAGATTTTAAACTTATTAAGTGGTTTCGGATTTCTAACGTGGATAGTTTGAAATCAAGTTTTCCCCTCCTTTCGAGTAGGTATATATAGTATCTAGGTACTAGGGTGCAGCCTGCAGCGTTTTTCAATTTTTTTTTTTTCAAATTTTTATAGACCTTAACAAAAAAAATTGTTATGAAATGGCCTCGAAAAGTGTGGTAAAAATTTTAGATTTTTTGGCCAATGTGTAATTCACTTAGCAAGAGCTCAAATTTTCAACATTTTAATTTTTTTAATTTGAAATTTTTTGTAAAAAATGTCAACATTTCTTTTGATTTGGAAGAATTATGTAGTTTTAAAAAAAAATTGGATAGGTACCTAAGTACAATTTTTTTAATAAAAATGTCATACCTTGAAATTTTCAGAAATAAAAAATTGGAATTAATTTCTGAAAAGAGATTCTGATGTAGGTAGTTGATTTTTTTAAATTTTTATATTCTTGATTTTTTTTTATCGTAATACTTACCTATGTTTTTTTCAATTTTTATTGAAGAATTTCTTTGAAAATTTGAATTTTTTCTCACATTATAATATTTTAAGGTGCTGTCCAATTCCTCAATGATTCGTTTTAATGAGAAAGAATTCCTGGTTTTTTTTTTTCGTAGGTACCTACTAGGTAAGAGTTTTAATGATTCCTAGAGTTACAAATTCTACATTAGATAACGAAAAAAGGTGTGTTGTGAATTAGAAAATTGAATTTCTTGACAATTTTTCATCCTAATCTTTCAATATTGTCTCTCTTAATCTAAAATTCTGTCGAAAAATTTTCTTCATTTCAGAACAAAATTTCAAAAAAAAAGTTTAAAAAATTGAATAGTTTTCAAAATATTGATAATTTTTTTGGAAAATTTTTCAGTGTATTTGCTTTGTATGGAAAATGATTTTGAGAAAAATTTCGGGCAAGTACGTCTAGGTACTTCTCGTGAAAAATGAGAATTGGCCATTTTTATGAACATTTTTCGCGCATTGTTATTCGAGGGGTGAGGGGTGAAGTTCTTTCTGCCATTATTTACAACAAAAACTGAGTAAAACTTTAGGTAGGTATACTGAAAAATTTCAATATTCAAGTCATTTTAAAAACTTTTTCGATTTTAAACGCTTTCTTTCTTTCTTTTTTTTTTTTGAAAATTGAGCCAATTTGAAATCCTTTTATTTTATAAGTAAAAAGACTAAAAAAATTTTATCAAAATTCCCTTTCAAGAGAAATAACATTGAAAAGTTGTAATAAATGTTGTTGGAATTTTCAAAACTTGAAAGTTTTAATGATTTATTCTGGAAATTGTGTACCTACTTAGAGGATGGAATTTAGAAGAAATGATTCTCTACCAAATCAAATTATTTGAGGAGAGGACGAGAGGTGAAAAAATAAAATAAAATGAAAATAATCTAAGAATAGTGTAGGTAAGCACTTTGTTTTAGGTGTACGAAAACACTTGTTAAAATTTGAAATCACAAAAATCACGAAAAATGAATGAATACGAGTGAAAATGATGAAAATGGTAGGTACATGAATGCGAAGTTTAGAATGTACTTGGAGGAAAAAAAATTTCGAAGAAAAATGTTAATTTTGTCGGAGAAAATAGGTGAAAACTGAGATTTTTTAATTTTCGGGGGTCTTGCAATTACTGAAAATTGTTGAAAAATATAAATATTTTTTTCAGCCTCGAAGGTCTGAAGGAACATGTAAATATTGAGCTTTGAAATTTTGAAACTGAGATTTTGGCAAGAGGAAAAATTCAAAAAAAATTCAAAAAATTTCCAACGATGGTTTTTGGTATGGTTCATCATCCCCGCTAGTTTGAAAAAATTCAATCGAAAATTGTAAAATATAAAAATTTATAACCAAAATTCCCATGTTGGACACATTTAGGGTGATTTCTAGAGGTTAAGAGTGGGAAGCTGGAATTTTTCCCAGCGAGTTTTCAGGCCCTGAGGACCAACTTCCACTAGTTAGTTCAAAAATCCAAGCCAGGGGCCAATTCACAATTCTTAACGTGTTATTCTCTTTCCGGCTGCGAAGACTGATATATTGAGATGGCAAACTGATGAAAATATTTCATCACGGATCCGAATGAAAAACAACACCGGTAAACCGATAAGTGCGATTCGGTTCGGGGGTACATTATAAAGAAAGCATTAAAAACTGAAATTCACAACTTTTCGCGAAAACTACGACGAAATAAAATTAAACGAATAGCCAAACTTAGACGATAAAGCATCTCTCTCGAGTCACATTTTCAACCTTTTCCTCTGTTAATTTTTTCCATCATCTGTATTGGCGGCCGAGCCTCGCCATGCCGGGTGTTTGAGAAAATTTTTTATTTGAAATCGGGGATTTCGTAGATATCGCATAGTTTTACAATGGTACAGAAGCTATTAATTTTCATCCGTCGTAAGAGTGCTTTAGTATCGGATTCAATTAGACTTTAATAAAAGACAATTTTGTAGCACGATAAAGCGTAAAATGAACGCGTAGTGTCGACTATCCACTACAGACCATTCTGAGTATTTCTTTTTCCATCCTGCCCTTCTATCGTATTCCCGCCTGACATTATCACCTTCGTTGGTGGAAAAAAAGGCCACCCTTGTAGGTGGCATTGTTCGTAAACCTCTTTATATTTGCCGGAAAAAAGGGATAGGCGAGTTTTAAATTCTTTTCAAGGTAAGCTGAAATGTTTTAATCCGACACAAAACGAAATCTTCCAATGGTACCGAGATAATTCCCGAATAAAATTTTACGCACTGAACTAAAGGCTGCAGTGGGTTTTCATCGAAACACGCTATACATTCGTTACATTCCACCAGAGATTTTTTTAATCGACCGAAATCATATACGAGAGACCGAGAGTGAATTTTCATAATTTCAAGTCTCGTATATTTGTTAAGAATAATTCGTCGAGAATTCGTTTAATAAAAAATACCATTATAACAAAAGTCAGCATTTGACGAATTCATTTTTGAATTAAAGCTGTAGGCTTATTAGGTACTTAATACCTATATTGTGAGAATTTCGCGAATTATTCTCATCGAGAACGAGATTCCTGAAAACGAAGGGTCGTTGCGTTGCGCTGCAAAGAGGATACCTTCGCGTACAAAATTCGTGTTTACCTAAATTCGCATTTTTCCCTGTTTTAGTTCTCGTAAAGCTGTTGCTGTTAACCTTTTGACTTTCGATTATCAATAAGATAAAACAATACCGTGAATCCACTTAAACCCATCGTATCTTTTTATCGGTTAACCGAGCTTTAAAGCTATAAACAGTCTAATCTTTTATATGGCCAGTTAAACTCTCGTATGGGTATTTTATTCGATCATTTTTCCAACTTAATCGTCTGATAATGGCGAAAGAAATAATGCATTTAGTAATCAAGACTTTAAAGGGCAGGAGTGTTGCCAAATTGGCAAAAATGTCAAATACATTTGTTAAAACATCATCGTGACTGATTTTTGTATATCATATTCATCATATCATCAATGTGATCAAGTTTTTAATATATTTTGAGGTAGAGAGAGGAAGAAGAAGGTCATATCAAGAAAATAAATAAATAGGTATTCATATCGTTATATCCGAATAATTATTTTATGGGAATTCATTTGACAGACATTTTTGACTCTTAATCGCAGGATTAATCGCAGTTTTTTTTTCTTGATTTTGAGGCCAGAATGACCTCTGGAATGGATTTTCTTCCCAAAAAAATCATCCTGCAATTTCTCCGAGCATTTTTGAGCTGCGATTAATTTCGGATGAATTTTAATCGCAGGTTTTTTCTTGATTTTGAGGCCAGAATGACCTCTGGAATGGATTTTCATTCCAAAAAATTCATCGCACAATTTCTCCAAGCATTTTTGAGCTGCGATTAATTTCGGATTAATTTTAATCGCAGGATTAATCGCAGGTTTTTTTCTTGATTTTGAGGCCAGAATGACCTCTGGGATGGATTTTCATCCCAAAAAAATCATCGCACAATTTTTCCAGGCATTTTTGAGCTGCGATTGATTTTGGATGAATTTTAATCACAGGATTATTTGCAGGTTTTTATCTTGATTTTGAGGCCAGAATGATCAATTTTTTTTGAAAATTGTTTTGAACTTTCATCTTTTTTCTTAGAATCTTACCAAACTCTAAAATTTTTTGGTTCCTAAAATTTTCTCAAGCACCATGATTTTCTTATTTTTTTAAAAATACTCCAAAAAAACAACAAATTTTGGAATTGAAAGAAATTTTTAGAAAAATTTTAAGAATAATCAAAAAATTTTAGAGTTGGGAAAGATTCTGAGAAAATGTTTAGATATGAAAACAATACCATTAAAAAAACAATAAGAAAAAATTTAAAGGTTTATAATAATTTTGAAAAAAATCTTATACTTAGTTGAAAACAATTTTGAAAAAAGTTTGTAGTGTTCAAAAAAAATAAAGTTGAAAAACGTTGCCGGAAACATTTGGGATTTTAGGTTTGGAAAGATATTGAAAAATTAATTATCCCCAACCACTACTTTTCAACTTTTTAGGGATTTCCAAAATATTAAAAACCAAAATACCAAATTTTTGATTTTAGTGAAAAGTTGGATTATACTGTAATTTTGGCAGGTACAAAATTTAAAAAAAATTGAATACCCCATTTCTCCCAAAAATGGTCAGTAGGTTGAAAATTTTTCCCCTGCTACATGTATTCATTCTACCCCTACACCTACATCTATGAACTATTCAAAAATTTGAAAATTGGGAACTCATTATTCTCTGTAGGGGATTTTTTAGAGCAACTAGCGCCTAATTCGTATGAAAACCATCACATAGAGCAATTTCAGGATATTCATGTTCAAATTAGTTGGTAGACTAAAATTTAGAAATCCTTTTTTCAAATTTTAGAGATCTCATCCCCTAAAGTGGTACATTTTTCTGTAAGAATTGGATTCCCAAAATTTTATCCTTCCATATTAATTAGGGCCATATGATGGACTTTCCTTTTTATTATGAGATTTAACGTAGGATAATATGCTAAAAAAAAATTTGATAGGGAGGGGGAATGATGCAAAATTTTCAAATTTTTCTTAAAACTCTGAATATTACTCAATTCTGATTTTTAGAGATGAACTTTATACTTGAGGAGCTCAGAGAGATTCAGGGGGCTTCAAATTGGGTAAAAATGGTTGAAATGTACTATTTGAGATCCCCTAAGATATTCCCTCAGTTTTCAATTTTTTCATTGAATTTTGACCCCTACCCCCTCCTCCCCTTTTCAATTTCTCAGCTCCTTCCTTACATAATTTCTGGGTACGCTCGTGTCATGCATCTCCATGAATTCTAAAAAATCGAGAAATAGGGAAAAAATATTCTCGTTTATCAACATTTGTAAACTGCCTGTTAAGAATACTACTTCAACTTGAGGTAAATACCCTTATTGTAAAATTTGACTTCGGATTTTATATTCAACCCACACTTTCAGCCTAATTTATGTTCAAAGGCAGGCAAAAAAACTCGCTGATATTTCCTGCACAACAAAAAGTACATATAAAACTACCATCGAAATAGATTTCCAAATTTCCAACAATATTCAGCTCATTGTACGAAATAAAAATTCTACAAAGCCCGAGTACACTATATTTTTTTACATCGGTAAAAAAGGTTATATTTTTAGGCAAAAAAAAAATACTATAATATAAATACGATAAAATGTATTTTGTTTCTTTTTTCTATACATACTTACATTTCCCGTCTATATATTTGTATTGCTGGTAGTTTTTCGACAGTTGATTTTTTATAAAAGAACTAGTCTCGATATAATAACTAATGGATGTATAATTTTTATAAAGATTTATGATTTGGTATTCCATCGTCATGAAAATTTCGCGTATTATTAGAACAGCGAAATTCTCCATCGAATTTGAATTTTTTTTTCATCGCGTGCCCTGAAAAAAGAAAAAAACGCGTCGCTGCGCGGCATAAATGATGAATATGTGTGTTGGAAAAACGAAATATCTACGTATGAGAACAGACTGGATGCCGCGAGCGTATGTAAATTATCTCAGCCATGTATAAACTGTAAATTTTTTTCCTTTTTCGCGAATCTTTCCCGCGATGATTTGTATTTGAATTTCATGAAGTCGCGAGGTTGAGAAAATTTTCGCGCCAAGACATTTCTATTAAATACTAGCGCGATTGCTCGACGAAACGAATTCGATTAAAGAATTATGTAAATGACGTTTATGTTTTTGGTCGATGAAATATTTTTTCATATAAATGCTTCCACGTTAATGAAGCAAAACTTGCATTAATTTTTACCCTCGCAGATTACGAAGACGACGACAACGGTATTCTATCCATCGAGTGACGCTCCGGCGTGCAGAAAAAAAACACCCACCCCAAGAGTAATGAGCAATAAGCGCAAAAGCATCGTGTTCCACTGCCGTTTGATAAAGTTTTTAAACTTATACTCGAGCGTTCTATATTTCAAAATTCTTTTTTTTACTCGGCTAATTTTTTGAGCCATTATTTCGCTCGACGTTCTAGTACGTACAATTCACGCTCGGTACTTTTCTTTCTTTCGCATCGTATTATTTATTTGGTTATCCGGAGCACACGATGCAGTTAACTGCACTTTATTAAACCTTCCTTACCCGTTATGGTATTTATTTTGTTAAGGACGCCGTCGTAATGTTTGAAAATATTTCATATGTCGACACGAGACTTTGACAACTTGACGAGTATCATTAATCAAATATGTCAATGCAGAGGAGAAAAAAGCACCGAGAGTTTTTATAAATCAGCCCGTTTTGACTTTCATTTCCTTTTCATAAACGACTCAATCTAAAACGGGGCAATTTTTTCTTAGATAGGATCACTCTCTTTAGATGCCTCGCGTATTGAATAATTAATCGTTTTATTCTTTTAGTTGACCGATTCGAATGGCCCTGAATCAAACACCTATCTCGAGATCGTTAAAATTTTCCACTACAAAAAACACCGAATTCATACTGTTTCTGGTAAAAAAAAAGAAGCTCGTACACATTTTTTGGGCTGTATATGAAAGGAAAGCGTCGCTTGGTGGAATGTTTCGATTTTTATATAACTTGTAATGCATTAGCTTTTGGAAGAAAACGCGTAAAAAATGCCATATCACACAATTTCAGACGTTTTTTGCTATTTGTAAAAACATACTTTTTCATTTTTTTCTCTCTTCCACTTTTTGCTTCATCGTCGTTTCATTTCGCCTTTGTAGATACATACACATTATGTCATCGCGAAACGTTCATTTATTTGTACAGTTGAAAGTATCGACACGTGGGTGGATTTTTCAATTTTTTCACCCCTGTGCCGTTTTCGAACGTGGATGGGTGGTTTGTGGCCAACCGTGGTATAAGTTTTTAAATTATCGTTGGAAATTGCCAAGATAAGGTACCGAGAGTTGAATAAATTTGCTCGGAATACGGTCTGTGTTTTATCTATGGCTGTGTATAGGGTGTTTCTTAATTAAACGCTGGTTTCTCTTGAGAGAAGGTGAATCAACTCGTCGAGGTTCCCTCGTGTACCGAGTATTTTTACCCGTTTCTTTATTAATTTGAATAATAGGTTATTATTATTTTATTTTTCGCTCGTTGGAGTTTTTTTTGAAAAGTTGATGAAGACTTTAGGATGGTTTAATTCCAGCAAAATGCTGCGACTAAATTTGTTTATAATTTTTAATGATCTTCAAAACGTGCTGAAATAAATACCCATTTTATGAAATATCTAAATGAGTCATTAAAAATTGTTGGCTTGAGGTTATAAGCGAATAAGAAGACTGAATTGGACCCAAGCCCATCTTGGAATGACATTTCATCAGCTTTTAAGGCATATTATTCCTTTGAATTTCGGATCCCAACTGCGTGTGATTGTTGAATAATGATTCAAAACTAAAAAATGGGGGTTAATTTTTTCTCAGAATGAGCTGGGCTGATTTTTTTTCGAAGCTTGGTATTAGCATGAGGTTTTCGTAAAATATACAGCTCCCTTCGCCATTTTTCACTTTCAGAAATTCGATTTTACATTTCAAACCCCTTCTTCCTGTGAAGAATTTTGAGCTAAATTTTTGAAAAATGAAATTTTCAGTTGTGTTTTTAACCCAAAATACAATATTTTTTCCAAAATTTTACCTCGGAAGCTTCATACCCAAAATTAACAAAAATCAGCAATATCTCCGTCAATAGTGGTGACGAAAAACTGAAGCGATCTAACAAAAGTTTCTAGTAGTACTGAAAATTCTCCTTTTATTCTGTTTTTTTCTTGTGCATTCTGATATCCTGATTTTTTGTCAAAAATGTCAAAATGCCCTCTTTTTTTCTCTTTTTTTTCAATATACCCAACTCTGAAATTTTCAATTTATTCTTCTTTTTTTTCATTTAAATTACTCGTACTTTTTTGAAATTTTCCCAATTAATTTTTTACTTGATAAAAAAATTATGTTGAAAGGAAATTTTCGCCTCTCCCGCATAAAAAATTCGTAAAATTTTTCAAAAATGTCTTGCTAAAGTCCCGCTTGTTCATTATGAAATTTTATCAGACACCTTGTGACCTTGTATAAGTTTCGGTTCAATCATTTTCCAAATATTTGAGATTTTTTTCAATTTTTTAATATAGGTGAGTTGTTTTTGGTCGATTTGCTGGCTGTAAGATTTTTGGAAAAAATTAGAACTACAAACTAAAGTTTAACCCCTTAAATCATATATTTCTGAAAACAAATTAAAGTTTGTACTATGGGGGGGGGGGGGGTAGATTTTTTCAACAGAGAAAGAATTATGCTAGTACATTTTTTTCTCAAAATACAATTTTTAATAATTTTTCGACGATGCATTTGTGAAAGTAAAATTGAAATTCAGTTTCAGTTTCCACGTTTTCAGTTTCAGTTTGAATTTTAATAGGCTTATGCATTTGTTTTCCCGATTTAAATTGCGAGATTGCGATACGAAATTTAAAAAATTTTCAAGAATTTCTCCCCTATTGGAATTCAAAAAAAATTTTTTAGATTTTTTTCTCAAAAGAACTGGTCTAAATTGTAGGAAAGAGACAAATTTAAAAAGCTGATTTAAAGACAGAAACTTAAATGAATCTTTGGACATTATTTTACAAAATTCTTCCCCCACCCTTCAAAATTACCCTCCTGATTGATCGAATTGAAAGAATCTTCAGAGTTCACAATTATTAAAATGGAACCAAAAGAAATACTTCACATGATTGTTTAAGATTCTGAACGCTTGCTATAATTAATCCCATTTTTTATAAATTCGAAAATTTATGATTAATGAGAAAATGTCTGTCGTGTGGGAGTTCTACAAAGTGAGGGTTGCTAAAATATGTAGAAGTCTGAATATTTTACAAGGTGAAGAGTTGTCAGTGACTGAAAGTCAAGAATTTAAGGGAACAGGCAAGTTATTTAGGCTGAATTTTGTTTTTCTTTTTTTTTTTGGAAAATATTAATCTTAAATTGGAAACTTCAAAAAATTTTTGAAGCGTGAAAAAAATGAATCAAAGCCACCTCGGTAGTTTCTTTCATGCTGCGGAATTTTCGTTCCTGAAAAATTTTAACCATTGATAGCTACGTCGCGTCGCGTCGCGTCGTCGTAGGTATTTGAAAAATTTCCAAGAACGTTTTTTTCCGATATCGTAATTTTTTAATGACATGAAACTTCTTTTTTTATACACTTGAAAACTTATCGAGTAAAATTATTTACGTTTAATTTGCATTCGTCGTGTTTGTTCGATACTCGAGATGTAGGAATTTTGAGAACATTTAATATTCTTTCCTTATTCCTTGCTACAGTAGAAATCGCTGATAAGATATAAATTTTTATGCCTAGGGAAAGAGAAACCCTATAAAGTAGTTCAACATCGATTCTAATTCGTCGATGAGATTTTATTAAGAAAAAAATTCAACGATGGTAAAAAAAAAATTAAACGAATAAAATTTACATTTTTAGTTCCATAGGATTGAAAATAGTATGTGCTAAACAAAAGTTTAAAGGGTCAAGATATTCGATTTAAGTAGGTAACTTTTTTTCCTTTTCGAGTACAGAAATACACTTCACCAAAAATATTTTATACTCGAATTGGATCGGATGTTTTCAAGTCATTCAAACTACCTACTTTTTCCCTTTTATCGTGTGCGAAATACATGGAAAATAGTCTATTCGACGATATTGCCTTCACTGGTAGACGCGTATAAAAATTTTAAAATTGTAATTTTCCGCTGGCAACGTATCGTTTGATGTAATAAAACAACGATTTCGTTAAAATTGAAGTTTTTACGCCATAAAATTTTCAAAAAGCTGAAATCAATGTGTCATTTGAAATGTAAAAATTTAAATTAAAAAGAACTCTAAACATCCGATTTAAAATTGCGATGGAACTATATATCCCATAATTACGAAAAACATTTTCGTTACAGAATCATTGAACAATATTTGTCTACACCCTGCTTTGTTTGAATTTTTCAAAAGAATTTTCTCGGCGCCATACTGTACAAACCATAAGAAGCCAGTACCCACTTACAAGGAAACAAAACAAATTTTCCCAATGAAAATTTTTCGTACTAAAACTTTTCCAACAAAGAATTTGAAGTTGAACAAATCTTAGCCTCTGTTCGCAGAAATAAAATTTGTCTCATAATTTTTTTTGTAATAAAGAAGTGATTACATGGGGTGATCTGAGAGGAAAATTGTTAATTTTTGATGTATACGTGTAAGTTAAGGGTTCGATGTGACAGTGACACACCCTCCAAAGACTATTCGACTTGACGGCGTGAAGACGTTTCCGCTTGAATCCTTCTGGTCCATTTTATGTTCCACTTAATTAACTTCATTAGTGAATCTTCTGTTCTTGTATTATCGTATTAAAAATTACGTACGTCGAGTTGATGAAACTTAATTGAGTGGTTTCCTGAAATTATTGTTTAGGTACTTGCAAAAAAAAATAGAAATATTCAAAATTCTTCGATACGTTGAAATTGAACAAGGATTTGCATATATTTAAGTTCAAAACACGTGTTCGACACATCCTTATACATATGATTACGTAATATGACAAACAGGTACATCTGTTAGGGTCTGCATAACGAATGTTCGACACGTTCAATCTGCCTGCTGCAAAACGTTGCTTATATTGTATCTTCTGATAGGGGATTCAGTTTGTTGTAGCCTGGTGCATTCGTTTTATCTTACACACCTAGTATTCCAAACTGGCATACTTAGCATGATATAAAAATACTTTATTGAAGAAATCATTTTTTAAACATTCAAACGGGTTCCTAATTTATTGACAACTTTCCAATATTTTCAAAATTTCATGAATTAGATATACTTTTACATACTTATGGATGAAAATGTCACTTTTTTGGAAATCTCAGAAATGAAAAAAGTGCACCTGTATTCGAGGTCTTTTTGGTCATCATCGTCACTCGATTCATTTTTGGACAAACTTTTTGGAAAGTTGGTCCACAAGTTGTGGACAATCTACTGAGAATCAATTTTTAATTGTATCAAAGATGGAAATGATATTGCTACTTGATTAGTAAGAAATCATAACTAAACTCATTTTACCTAAATATTTACTCTGGCAGGCAAAATATTTGAGCTCCAAGTGACCTCAACTTAAAAATTCACTCTCAAGGATAGGGATGGGGCAAAAGTGGCAAAAATCCTTGTACTTTTTCGAGAATGGCCCCCATTTTAGGACATATAAATGAACCAGGATGGTCCTGATTCCATTTCTCAGCCTGCTACCTCGACCCATTTTGAATAAATGAACCAGACGGCCCTGATTCCATTTCTCTTCCTGCTACCTCGACCCAGGGCAAATAAATGAACCAGGACGGTCCTGGTCCCATTTCTCTTCCTGCTACCTCGACCCAGGTCAAATAAATGAACCAGGACGTTCCTGATTCCATTTCTCAGCCTGCTACCTCGACACAGGTTAAAAAAATGAACCAGGACGAACCTGGTACCATTTCTCTTCCTGCTACCTCGACCCAGGTTGAATAAATGAACCAGGATGGTCCTGATTCCATTTATCTTCCTGCTGCCTCGACCCAGATCAAATAGAAGAACCAGGACGTTCCTGATTCCATTTCTTAGCCTGCTACCTCGACCCAGGGTATATAAATGAACCAGGACATTCCTGATTCCGTTTTTCAGCCTGCTACCTCGACCCAGGTTAAATAAATGAACCAGGACGGTCCTGATTCCTTTTCTAAGCCTGTTACCTCGTCCCAGGTCAAAAAAATGAACCAAGAAGTTCCTGATTCCATTTCTCTTCCTGCTACCTCGACCCAGGCCAAATAGATGAACCAGGATGGTCCTGATTCCATTTCTCAGCCTGCTACATCGACCCAGGGAAAATAAATGAACCAGGACGGTCCTGATTCCTTTTCTTAGCCTGTTACCTTGTCCCAGGTCAAAAAAATGAACCAGGAAGTTCCTGGTCCCATCTCTCTTCCTGCTACCTCGACCTAGGTTGAATAAATGAACCAGGATGGTCCTGATTCCATTTATCTTCCTGCTACCTCGACCCAGGTCAAATAGAAGAACCAGGACGTTCCTGATTCCATTTCTTAGCCTGCTACCTCGACCCAGGGTATATAAATGAACCAGGACGGTCCTGATTCCTTTTCTTAGCCTGTTACCTCGTCCCAGGTCAAAAAAAATGAACCAAGAAGTTCCTGGTCCCATTTCTTCTCCTGCTACCTCGACCCAGGCTAAATTATGGAACCAGGACGATCCTGATTCCATTTCTCAGCCTGCTACCTCGACCCAGGCTAAATTATGGAACCAGGACGATCCTGATTCCATTTCTCAGCCTGCTACCTCGACCCAGGCTAAATTATGGAACCAGGACGAACCTGGTACCATTTCTCTTCCTGCTACCTCGACCCAGGTTGAATAAATGAACCAGGACGTTCCTGATTCCATTTCTTAGCCTGCTACCTCGTCCCAGGTCAAAAAAATGAACCAAGAAGTTCCTGATTCCATTTCTCTTCCTGTTACCTCGACCCAGGTCAAATAGATGAACCAGGATGGTCCTGATTCCATTTCTCAGCCTGCTACCTCGACCCAGAGAAAATAAATGAACCAGGACGGTCCTGATTCCTTTTCTTAGCCTGTTACCTTGTCCCAGGTCAAAAAAATGAACCAGGAAGTTCCTGGTCCCATCTCTCTTCCTGCTACCTCGACCCAGGTCAAATAAACGAACCAGGACGTTCCTGATTCCACTTCCCTGACCTAGGTTGAATAAATGAACCAGGATGGTCCTGATTCCATTTATCTTCCTGCTACCTCGACCCAGGTCAAATAGAAGAACCAGGACGTTCCTGATTCCATTTCTTAGCCTGGCCTGTTACCTCGTCCCAGGTCAAAAAAATGAACCAAGAAGTTCCTGGTCCCATTTCTCTTCCTGCTACCTCGACCCAGGTCAAATAAATGAACCAGGAAGTTCCTGATCCCATTTCTCTTCCTGCAACCTCGACCCAGGACAAATAAATGAACCAGGAAGTTCCTCGTCCCATTTCTCGTCCTGCTACCTCGACCCAGGTCAAATAAATGAACCAGGATGTTCCTGATCCCATTTCTCTTCCTGCAACCTCGACCCAGGACAAATAAATGAACCAGGAAGTTCCTGATCCCATTTCTCGTCCTGCTACCTCGACCCAGGACAAATAAATGAACCAGGACGGTCCTGATTCCTTTTCTTAGCCTGTTACCTTGTCCCAGGTCAAAAAAATGAACCAGGAAGTTCCTGGTCCCATCTCTCTTCCTGCTACCTCGACCTAGGTTGAATAAATGAACCAGGATGGTCCTGATTCCATTTATCTTCCTGCTACCTCGACCCAGGTCAAATAGAAGAACCAGGACGTTCCTGATTCCATTTCTTAGCCTGCTACCTCGACCCAGGGTATATAAATGAACCAGGACGGTCCTGATTCCTTTTCTTAGCCTGTTACCTCGTCACAGGTCAAAAAAATGAACCAGGAAGTTCCTCGTCCCATTTCTCGTCCTGCTACCTCGACCCAGGACAAATAAATGAACCAGGAAGTTCCTCGTTCCATTTCTCTTCCTGCTACCTCGACCCAGGTCAAATAAATGAACCAGGGCGGTCCTTATTCCATTTCTCAGCCTGCTACCTCGACTCAGGTTAAATAAATGAACCAGGACGAACCTGGTACCATTTCTCTTCCTGCTACCTCGACCCAGGTTGAATAAATGAACCAGGACGTTCCTGATTCCATTTCTTAGCCTGCTACCTCGTCCCAGGTCAAAAAAATGAACCAAGAAGTTCCTGATTCCATTTCTCTTCCTGTTACCTCGACCCAGGTCAAATAGATGAACCAGGATGGTCCTGATTCCATTTCTCAGCCTGCTACCTCGACCCAGAGAAAATAAATGAACCAGGACGGTCCTGATTCCTTTTCTTAGCCTGTTACCTTGTCCCAGGTCAAAAAAATGAACCAGGAAGTTCCTGGTCCCATCTCTCTTCCTGCTACCTCGACCCAGGTCAAATAAACGAACCAGGACGTTCCTGATTCCATTTCTCTTCCTGCTACCTCGACCTAGGTTGAATAAATGAACCGGGATGGTCCTGATTCCATTTATCTTCCTGCTACCTCGACCCAGGTCAAATAGAAGAACCAGGACGTTCCTGATTCCATTTCTTAGCCTGCTACCTCGACCCAGGGTATATAAATGAACCAGGACGGTCCTGATTCCTTTTCTTAGCCTGTTACCTCGTCCCAGGTCAAAAAAATGAACCAAGAAGTTCCTGGTCCCATTTCTTTTCCTGCTACCTCGACCAAGTTCAAATAAATGAACCAGGAAGTTCGTGATTCCATTTCTCTTCCTGCAACCTCGACCCAGGGCAAATAAATGAACCAGGAAGTTCCTGGTCCCATTTCACTTCCTGCTACCTCGACCCAGGTCAAATAAATGAATCAGGACGTTTCTGATTCCATTTCTCTTCCTGCTACCTCGACCCAGGTCAAATAGATGAACCAGGATGGTCCTGATTCCATTTCTCAGCCTGCTACCTCGACCCAGGGAAAATAAATGAACCAGGACGGTCCTGATTCCTTTTCTTAGCCTGTTACCTTGTCCCAGGTCAAAAAAATGAACCAGGAAGTTCCTGGTCCCATCTCTCTTCCTGCTACCTCGACCTAGGTTGAATAGATGAACCAGGATGGTCCTGATTCCATTTATCTTCCTGCTACCTCGACCCAGGTCAAATAGAAGAACCAGGACGTTCCTGATTCCATTTCTTAGCCTGCTACCTCGACCCAGGGTATATAAATGAACCAGGACGGTCCTGATTCCTTTTCTTAGCCTGTTACCTCGTCACAGGTCAAAAAAATGAACCAAGAAATTCCTTGTGCCATTTCTTCTCCTGCTACCTCGACCAAGTTCAAATAAATGAACCAGGAAGTTCCTGATTCCATTTCTCTTCCTGCTACCTCGACCCAGGTTAAATAAATGAACCAGGACGATCCTGATTCCATTTCTCAGCCTGCTACCTCGACACAGGTTAAATAAATGAACCAGGACGAACCTGGTACCATTTCTCTTCCTGCTACCTCGACCCAGGTTGAATAAATGAACCAGGATGGTCCTGATTCCATTTATCTTCCTGCTACATCGACCCAGCTCAAATAGAAGAACCAGGACGTTCCTGATTCCATTTCTTAGCCTGCTACCTCGACCCAGGGTATATAAATGAACCAGGACGGTCCTGATTCCTTTTCTTAGCCTGTTACCTCGTCCCAGGTCAAAAAAATGAACCAAGAAGTTCCTGATTCCATTTCTCTTCCTGCTACCTCGACCCAGGTCAAATAGATGAACCAGGATGGTCCTGATTCCATTTCTCAGCTTGCTACCTCGACCCAGGTCAAATAAACGAACCAGGACGTTCCTGATTCCATTTCTCTTCCTGCTACCTCGACCTAGGTTGAATAAATGAACCAGGATGGTCCTGATTCCATTTATCTTCCTGCCACCTCGACCCAGGTCAAATAGAAGAACCAGGACGTTCCTGATTCCATTTCTTAGCCTGCTACCTCGACCCAGGGTATATAAATGAACCAGGACGGTTCTGATTACTTTTCTTAGCCTGTTACCTCGTCCCAGGTCAAAAAAATGAACCAAGAAATTCCTTGTGCCATTTCCCTTCCTGGTACCTCGGCCCAGGTCAAATAAATGAACCAGGACGGTCCTGATTCCTTTTCTTAGCCTGTTACCTCGTCCCAGGTCAAATAAATGAACCAGGACGTTCCTGATTCCATTTCTCTTCCTGCTACCTCGACCTAGGTCAAATAAACGAACCAGGACGTTCCTGATTCCATTTCTCTTCCTGCTACCTCGACCTAGGTTGAATAAATGAACCAGGACGTTCCTGATTCCATTTCTTAGCCTGCTACCTCGACCCAGGGTATATAAATGAACCAGGACATTCCTGATTCCGTTTTTCAGCTTGCTACCTCGACCCAGGTTAAATAAATGAAGCAGGACGGTCCTGATTCCTTTTCTTAGCCTGTTACCTCGACCCAGGTCAAAAAAATGAACCAAGAAGTTCCTTGTGCCATTTCTCTTCCTGGTACCCCGGCCCAGGTCAAATAAATGAACCAGGACGGTCCTGATTCCTTTTCTTAGCCTGTTACCTCGTCCCAGGTCAAAAAAATGAACCAAGAAGTTCCTGGTCCCATTTCTTCTCCTGCTACCTCGACCAAGTTCAAATAAATGAACCAGGAAGTTCCTGATTCCATTTCTCTTCCTGCTACCTCGACCCAGGTTAAATAAATGAACCAGGACGGTCCTGATTCCTTTTCTTAGCCTGTTACCTCGTCCCAGGTCAAAAAAATGAACCAAGAAGTTCCTGGTCCCATTTCTTCTCCCGCTACCTCGACCAAGTTCAAATAAATGAACCAGGAAGTTCCTGATTCCATTTCTCTTCCTGCTACCTCGACCCAGGTTAAATAAATGAACCAGGACGGTCCTGATTCCATTTCTCAGCCTGCTACCTCGACACAGGTTAAATAAATGAACCAGGACGAACCTGGTACCATTTCTCTTCCTGCTACCTCGACCCAGGTTGAATAAATGAACCAGGATGGTCCTGATTCCATTTATCTTCCTGCTACCTCGACCCAGCTCAAATAGAAGAACCAGGACGTTCCTGATTCCATTTCTTAGCCTGCTACCTCGACCCAGGGTATATAAATGAACCAGGACATTCCTGATTCCGTTTTTCAGCCTGCTACCTCGACCCAGGTTAAATAAATGAACCAGGACGGTCCTGATTCCTTTTCTTAGCCTGTTACCTCGTCCCAGGTCAAAAAAATGAACCAAGAAGTTCCTGATTCCATTTCTCTTCCTGCTACCTCGACCCAGGTCAAATAGATGAACCAGGATGGTCCTGATTCCATTTATCTTCCTGGTACCTCGGCCCAGGTCAAATAAATGAACCAGGACGGTCCTGATTCCTTTTCTTAGCCTGTTACCTT
Source organism: Pseudococcus viburni (assembly GCA_033439095.1). NCBI lineage: Eukaryota > Metazoa > Arthropoda > Insecta > Hemiptera > Pseudococcidae > Pseudococcus > Pseudococcus viburni. Next base: position 178,430 of record JAVBJF010000537.1, on the reverse strand, counting down.
GTCCCAGGTCAAAAAAATGAACCAGGAAGTTCCTGGTCCCATCTCTCTTCCTGCTACCTCGACCCAGGTCAAATAAACGAACCAGGACGTTCCTGATTCCATTTCTCTTCCTGCTACCTCGACCTAGGTTGAATAAATGCACCAGGACGTTCCTGATTCCATTTCTTAGCCTGCTACCTCGACCCAGGGTATATAAATGAACCAGGACATTCCTGATTCCGTTTTTCAGCCTGCTACCTCGACCCAGGTTAAATAAATGAACCAGGACGGTCCTGATTCCTTTTCTTAGCCTGTTACATCGACCCAGGTCAAAAAAATGAACCAAGAAGTTCCTTGTGCCATTTCTCTTCCTGGTACCTCGGCCCAGGTCAAATAAATGAACCAGGACGGTCCTGATTCCTTTTCTTAGAACCAAGAAGTTCCTGGTCCCATTTCTTCTCCTGCTACCTCGACCAAGTTCAAATAAATGAACCAGGAAGTTCCTGATTCCATTTCTCTTCCTGCTACCTCGACCCAGGTTAAATAAATGAACCAGGACGGTCCTGATTCCTTTTCTTAGCCTGTTACCTCGTCCCAGGTCAAAAAAATGAACCAAGAAGTTCCTGGTCCCATTTCTTCTCCCGCTACCTCGACCAAGTTCAAATAAATGAACCAGGAAGTTCCTGATTCCATTTCTCTTCCTGCTACCTCGACCCAGGTTAAATAAATGAACCAGGACGGTCCTGATTCCATTTCTCAGCCTGCTACCTCGACACAGGTTAAATAAATGAACCAGGACGAACCTGGTACCATTTCTCTTCCTGCTACCTCGACCCAGGTTGAATAAATGAACCAGGATGGTCCTGATTCCATTTATCTTCCTGCTACCTCGACCCAGCTCAAATAGAAGAACCAGGACGTTCCTGATTCCATTTCTTAGCCTGCTACCTCGACCCAGGATATATAAATGAACCAGGACATTCCTGATTCCGTTTTTCAGCCTGCTACCTCGACCCAGGTTAAATAAATGAACCAGGACGGTCCAGATTCCTTTTCTTAGCCTGTTACCTCGTCCCAGGTCAAAAAAATGAACCAAGAAGTTCCTGATTCCATTTCTCTTCCTGCTACCTCGACCCAGGTCAAATAGATGAACCAGGATGGTCCTGATTCCATTTCTCAGCCTGCTACCTCGACCCAGAGAAAATAAATGAACCAGGACGGTCCTGATTCCTTTTCTTAGCCTGTTACCTTGTCCCAGGTCAAAAAAATGAACCAGGAAGTTCCTGGTCCCATCTCTCTTCCTGCTACCTCGACCCAGGTCAAATAAACGAACCAGGACGTTCCTGATTCCATTTCTCTTCCTGCTACCTCGACCTCGGTTGAATAAATGAACCAGGATGGTCCTGATTCCATTTATCTTCCTGGTACCTCGGCCCAGGTCAAATAAATGAACCAGGACGGTCCTGATTCCTTTTCTTAGCCTGTTACCTCGTCATAGGTCAAATAAATGAACCAGGACGGTCCTGATTCCTTTTCTTAGCCTGTTACCTTGTCCCAGGTCAAAAAAATGAACCAGGAAGTTCCTGGTCCCATCTCTCTTCCTGCTACCTCGACCCAGGTCAAATAAACGAACCAGGACGTTCCTGATTCCATTTCTCTTCCTGCTACCTCGACCTAGGTTGAATAAATGAACCAGGACGTTCCTGATTCCATTTCTTAGCCTGCTACCTCGACCCAGGGTATATAAATGAACCAGGACATTCCTGATTCCGTTTTTCAGCCTGCTACCTCGACCCAGGTTAAATAAATGAACCAGGACGGTCCTGATTCCTTTTCTTAGCCTGTTACATCGACCCAGGTCAAAAAAATGAACCAAGAAGTTCCTTGTGTCATTTCTCTTCCTGGTACCTCGGCCCAGGTCAAATAAATGAACCAGGACGGTCCTGATTCCTTTTCTTAGAACCAAGAAGTTCCTGGTCCCATTTCTTCTCCTGCTACCTCGACCAAGTTCAAATAAATGAACCAGGAAGTTCCTGATTCCATTTCTCTTCCTGCTACCTCGACCCAGGTTAAATAAATGAACCAGGACGGTCCTGATTCCTTTTCTTAGCCTGTTACCTCGTCCCAGGTCAAATAAATGAACCAGGAAGTTCCTGATTCCATTTCTCTTCCTGCTACCTCGACCCAGGTTAAATAAATTATCCAGGACGGTCCTGATTCCATTTCTCAGCCTGCTACCTCGACACAGGTTAAATAAATGAACCAGGACGAACCTGGTACCATTTCTCTTCCTGCTACCTCGACCCAGGTTGAATAAATGAACCAGGATGGTCCTGATTCCATTTATCTTCCTGCTACCTCGACCCAGATCAAATAGAAGAACCAGGACGTTCCTGATTCCATTTCTTAGCCTGCTACCTCGACCCAGGGTATATAAATGAACCAGGACATTCCTGATTCCGTTTTTCAGCCTGCTACCTCGACCCAGGTTAAATAAATGAACCGGGACGGTCCTGATTCCTTTTCTTAGCCTGTTACCTCGTCACAGGTCAAAAAAATGAACCAAGAAGTTCCTGATTCCATTTCTCTTCCTGCTACCTCGACCCAGGTCAAATAAATGAACCAGGACGTTCCTGATTCCATTTCTTAGCCTGCTACCTCGACCCAGGGTATATAAATGAACCAGGACATTCCTGATTCCGTTTTTCAGCCTGCTATCTCGACCCAGGTTAAATAAATGAACCAGGACGGTCCTGATTCCTTTTCTTAGCCTGTTACCTCGACCCAGGTCAAAAAAATGAACCAAGAAGTTCCTTGTGCCATTTCTCTTCCTGGTACCTCGGCCCAGGTCAAATAAATGAACCAGGACGGTCCTGATTCCTTTTCTTAGAACCAAGAAGTTCCTGGTCCCATTTCTTCTCCTGCTACCTCGACCAAGTTCAAACAAATGAACCAGGAAGTTCCTGATTCCATTTCTCTTCCTGCTACCTCGACCCAGGTTAAATAAATGAACCAGGACGGTCCTGATTCCTTTTCTTAGCCTGTTAACTCGTCCCAGGTCAAAAAAATGAACCAAGAAGTTCCTGGTCCCATTTCTTCTCCTGCTACCTCGACCAAGTTCAAATAAATGAACCGGGAAGTTCCTGATTCCATTTCTCTTCCTGCTACCTCGACCCAGGTTAAATAAATTAACCAGGACGGTCCTGATTCCATTTCTCAGCCTGCTACCTCGACCCAGAGAAAATAAATGAACCAGGACGGTCCTGATTCCTTTTCTTAGCCTGTTACCTTGTCCCAGGTCAAAAAAATGAACCAGGAAGTTCCTGGTCCCATCTCTCTTCCTGCTACCTCGACCCAGGTCAAATAAACGAACCAGGACGTTCCTGATTCCATTTCTCTTCCTGCTACCTCGACCTAGGTTGAATAAATGAACCAGGACGTTCCTGATTCCATATGAACCAGGACGTTCCTGATTCCATTTCTTAGCCTTCTACCTCGACCCAGGGTATATAAATGAACCAGGACGTTCCTGATTCCGTTTTTCAGCCTGCTACCTCGACCCAGGTTAAATAAATGAACCAGGACGGTCCTGATTCCTTTTCTTAGCCTGTTACCTCGTCCCAGGTCAAAAAATGAACCAAGAAGTTCCTGGTCCCATTTCTTCTCCTGCTACCTCGACCAAGTTCAAATAAATGAACCAGGAAGTTCCTGATTCCATTTCTCTTCCTGCTACCTCGACCCAGGTTAAATAAATGAACCAGGACGGTCCTGTTTCCTTTTCTTAGCCTGCTACCTCGACCCAGGACAAATAAATGAACCAGGATGTTCCTGATCCCATTTCTCGTCCTGCTACCTCGACCCAGGACAAATAAATGAACCAGGAAGTTCCTGATCCCATTTCTCTTCCTGCTACCTCGACCCAGGTTAAATAAATGAACCAGGACGGTCCTGTTTCCTTTTCTTAGCCTGTTACCTCGTCCCAGGTCAAAAAAATGAACCAAGAAGTTCCTGGACCCATTTCTTCTCCTGCTACCTCGACCAAGTTCAAATAAATGAACCAGGAAGTTCCTGATTCCATTTCTCTTCCTGCTACCTCGACCCAGGTTAAATAAATGAACCAGGACGGTCCTGATTCCTTTTCTTAGCCTGTTACCTCGTCCCAGGTCAAAAAAATGAACCAAGAAGTTCCTGATTCCATTTCTCTTCCTGCTACCTCGACCCAGGTCAAATAGATGAACCAGGATGGTCCTGATTCCATTTCTTAGCCTGCTACCTCGACCCAGGGTATATAAATGAACCAGGACGGTCCTGTTTCCTTTTCTTAGCCTGTTACCTCGTCGCAGGTCAAAAAAATGAACCAAGAAGTTCCTGGTCCCATTTCTTTTCCTGCTACCTCGACCAAGTTCAAATAAGTGAACCAGGAAGTTCCTGATTCCATTTCTCTTCCTGCCTGCTACTCCACAATTTTATCATATATGAAAATATTATACGGCATATCGTTTGCTATGTTTTTGGAACTTCAAGTTCGAATACTAATCTGGTTTTTGAGTTTCATTCACTTAATTCCTCCCTGAAGATTGCAAAGTCAAATTGTACCAATTTATACAAAAAAAAAAAATGTTTTCTTCAATTACCGATCTTCCAAGTAGAATTTCCATCATCTAAGTATCCGATAAAAATAATCCTTGCTATAATCGGATAATTCCGGATAATCAAAATCGCCTCATCCGCTAAGCCTAAAACAATATACAGACTACAGCCAAAAGTATCCACTACATTAATGCATCACATCACAACGAACGAACGCATCATCACTTCACGCATCATATACGCCGTTGTAACGGCTGTCATTTTATAATTTATCACACACGATCGGCGCGTGAAAATACACCGCCGTTAAAACCTATATAATATCCCATAAGGTCCGCGTTACTTTAGCATCACGTCAAATTCCTTCGATTTCGGGTGCACTGGCGTGAAAAAAATTCTTCGTTCAGCAATAAAATTGAATTAAGTTTACCACACGAGTCTTACGAACTATTGCAAGTTGGCAATACCATCGATTCATTGTACAAATATGTTGCAATATTGGAAACAGGACGGGGTAAAATCTATTTCTAATTGAAAAAGAACTCATTTAACGGTGAGATTGAAAATAGAGAGAACCACGATGTAAGGTTTATTGTACCTAAAATAAGCTGCGACAGAAAAACGCCGGTTGATACCTTCTAGCTATTCGCGATATGTTGCATCTTATTGTCGTATTACCAATAAAAAACGTGCAAAGAATATTTCCGCTTCAGTGATCTACGAATTAAACTTTTGTATGTGGACTCGTATGACATGATTTCGAATGAGTAATTTTGTGAGGTGTTTGTAATAGTTGTAGTTATGTGGAGTATTTATTGGGACCAAAACCATTGTAAATTTTATATTTGGGTTCCTTTAGCGGTGAAATTTGAAAATAAAGGAGCGCAAAAAATAAAACTTTATAGAGTTATTAAAAAAGTTTTCATAAAAAAAGGAGGCGATTAGATATATAAAACGGATCGTTTAATAATTCTCGAGCCTAATTTTTTTTTCACGATACAACTTGGGGGGTTTCCTGCGAAACTACGCGATGTTGAAATTTCAATAACCCAATGGAAAAAATTCAAAAAACGAGTTTCTTTATTCGTTTAACGAAGTGAATGGGGTTTCAAAAATACCAACATTCATTTTATAAGCGCAAGCTTCCGGTATTTCTTTAACAGCGATGTATTATTTATCAAGGCCCATACTACTATCTCGTCTCCTCAAAATACTCTATTAAAATGAAAATTGCTCCCATTATTGCTGAAAAAAGCCCGATACTAATTTACTAAATATATCGAAACTGCTGTAAGCAGATAAACAACTGATTAAAAGTTCCGGTCAACGTTCGTAAAGATGGCGAAGAATATGGGGAAAAAACTTGCACATCCGACAACGAACATAAATTTAAAGTTAACATTTTCTTCGTGATACAGACGTACACGATGGGTACAGTAACAATGGTGTGGAAAATACCCGGAGTAAGATTTAAGAGTTGTGCAAATTATACATAACACCCTGTACACATTCTCTACGCGGCGCTCTTTCCATTTATTTCGTTTTAAAAAGAAAAGATCAACGTAAGCCAACATTTCAAGATTATTTTCTAGTCGGTTGTTAAAGCGAATCGTTTTTCTCAAAGATTTACTAGCATGTAGAAAATTTGTATTACGTCTCGTATTTTCTTATATACGTGCGCGGAGGGTATGGCCACCGAGTTGTACTTTGTGTTTTACAATTAAACTAGCTTATTCTGTGTACGTTTGTCACATATGCTATTTATTTTTCTTGCTCTTTTTTCTCCTCGTTGTAATCGATTTGATACCGCATGCGGAAGGAAAAAAACCTAAGAATTCGACTCGTTAATATGACCGCATGTTACCGGATCTTTTTTCGTACGTAGAAGGAAACTTGCTCGAGTGGCTGTTTTCTCGACTTGATATGGTTTAGAATTTCGGAGAGGCTTTTTGTAAAAAAAATCTTGTCATTTTGTGTTGTTATGTAAATGCTGTATGAATTTTCTGAATTCTCAAAGAATCTATTCTTATTTTCTTTGCTGGATCTCGAAAAATTGTTGTGATTATTTGAGAATTTTCAAAGTTTGAAATGTTTATGCGAGATGGTTTGCTGAAAATATTGGTTTCCAGGTGAATAAACTGGAAGATAAGATATTTTTGAGATTTCGAAAAATATATTTCGTAAGTGTAGTGAAACAAATCTTCCTAGAGGGAAAAAAATAGAAACAAAATTGTTCGCTGTGGATTTTCCTTTCTTCAGTAAACACCTACAGAGAATCTTTGAAACCCATTTTGGGCGATTGAGCCGAAATCACGCTGATTTGAAAAGTACTGAAGTCACCCGCACCTCATAATCAAATTTTGAGCTGTCGAAATTGATTTTTTGATTCTAAACGAGTTTTTGGAAATGGCTAAAATGATCTATACTCTCTCATTCTGAATCAGAGAAAAGTCACTGATAAACAGTCAGAGTTAGGTACAGCAGAGGAAAAATCAGCAAAATTCACTGATTTTTTCAGCGAATTTTCGCTGATTTTTTTAAAGATTTTCGCTGATTTTTCTGCTAATTTTATAAATTTTACTGACTTTTCAGTGAATTTTCACTGATTTTTTAGTGATTTTTCTCACTGATTTGTTTTCATTGAAAATTTCTTCACTGATTTTCTCACATCTATAATCGACCCTCTAAATCAATTCCGACCGTATTTTACAAGGAAGTTATCGTAACTAGAAGTAAAATTTTGAGCCAAAACAAAAATAAATCGAAAGTACATCGTGAAAGAACCCCATACCCAAAATTTCAGGTGCCGAAGTTAATTTCCCGAATTTTGGCGAATTTTTGAAATTTCAAAATTACCTTATCGCTCTGAATAACATGAAAATTGATGTAATCAACGAAAAAAGTTAAAATTTGGTATTGTATAGGCGCATCAGGAAAGAGACCTCCCGACGTCCCGACCAAAACCTACTTTTCGCTACAGAAGCGTTGAACTTCAAGTTTTATTTTCTTCGTTTAAAAGTTGAATATTTCGTTCAATTTTGAAGATAGAGGTCTGGGACTACTTCCATTCGATTTCTGAAAATTTTTCACATAAAATAATTGTCAAAAAGTGGAAAACAAAAAATCGGTTCAAAGGTTGACTTTTTGCTGTAAAAACGTTTCAAAAAATTTTAATTTTTAAACTTCAAGATTGACTTTTTTCGCTTAAAAGTTGAATATCTCGCTCGATTTTAAAGATAGAGGTCTGGGACCATCTCCATTCGATTTCTAGGGTTTTTAAATTAGGTCAAAAAAGTGAAGTACGAAAAATTGGTAGGAGGTCCCTTTCCTGATGCGCCCACACAATATCCTATTTTCGACCTCCTGAATCGATTGGAAATGGTTTCGAGACGTTTCGGAGCCGCCAGAAAATTTAGGAATTTTTCAGTACTGGAGAAAAGTCCATAAAAACGATCCACATGAAATTCAGCACAGATCTATAATCGCGGATTACCCATATTGGTGACATTTGATCGATTGAAGCAAAATTTTCCGCAGTAATTTTCAGTTCGAGTCCATATTTTTTGTCTGGAATTGAAAAATATGCCTACTGATTTTACATTGCAATAGGAGTTGTTCTGTGGTCTCTACTCTCTCATTTTTGAATCAGTGAAATTTATCAAAAAACACTGAAAAGCAGTCAGAATTGCAGTACAGTAATAAAATCAGTGAGAAATGTTTCACTAAAAGCAAGTTAGTGAAAGAAAATCACTGGAAATCAGTGAAAATTCACTGAAAACTCAGTGTATTTCACTGATTTTTCCTTTGCTGCAATTCTGACTGTTTATCAGTGACTTTTCACTGATTCGCAATGAGAGAGTAACTTTCACGGTGAATAACCTTAAATCTTACATACCTCAACTGCTTTAGCTGGAATTTTCACTTCAGGACATTCGAGCTTTCCTCTTCCTCCTCCAAAAATTTCAGCCTAATCGATGAAAGAATTTTTGGAAAATCTTTGCGAATTGCTCTTTGCACTTAAAAATATAACTTCTAAAAAAAATTGAGATGCTACTGCACAACTCCAAATGTGCGATATGTATTTCCTTAGATACCTTGGTGAATTCTGTTGAAATGAATTATACGCATCTAAATAATGAAATAATAATGTATAGCCAACAAAAATCAATTAATCAACAATTTGTTTCATTTTGTTTGTTTCAGGTGAGTGTTGAATTTTCACTACCCCTTCCTATCGATAAGAATCTGTAACAGAAGTAAAGATTTGTAAGTAAATTTCCGCATACATACTTTTAGATGTACGTCTGTCCTTCATTTGAGAAAGTAACCTGACCCACCCAGGGTCGCTCTTGTCTTCTCCATTCCTGAAAATGTTCGATAAAATTTGAAAGTATTATTTTTTCAATTTTTTTCAATATTGTTCAATTTTAAGGGGAAATGAGGAGGTGTAAAAATTGAATGAGGTTCTTGAAATTTTCACCAGGTAGTTTTCGGGTTCATACAATATTTTTGAGTCATTTTTGGTAGGTATTTAACTTTTGAAAAATTTTGCAAAACGATCACTCCGAAAAATGCCTTCCTCGGATTTTGATGAAAATTGGCGAAGTAGGTGCTATTTTTTCCGAGTGGAGAACCTACTAGAAAATTTTTATCTCTTTATTTCCCTGGCCATAGTCATAAGAAGGTGGAACTAGGAGTCTTCCAAAAGATACTTTTTTGAATTGCACTTTGCATTCTACAAGAAATTTGAAAAGTTGCAGAACACGAATTGAAAGATTTCGTGATTTTTGCCTAGTTCAGATTACTCACTCATTGACCAAAAACATTTTTGTCACCAAGATTAAATTTTTAACAAATTAAAATTCACGTTGATGCAGAATTCAGTTTACTCGTTCCAAGATCTTAAAATAACGTAAACATTTTTTGGTTACAAAAAATTTATTTTATTTTATGGAATTTTTTTGTTGTATCTCTACTGACTGAAATTTTATAAAAAATCTTAGTTTATTCTGAGCTACCACAAAAATGTTTGCTTTGTGTAGATTTAGAGTGGGCGAGACGAGATAGCTTTACCCAAAAGTGGCAGAAATTCATTAAAACGCGACACTACTTTGAGCACTATGGTGTTTTAATTAGGTACAATCAATTTTTTTTTGTAAAATTTCTACGCAACTTTGATCAAAAATTAAAAATTCCTTTTCTCTTTGAGCACACGAGTACATTTTTTCATGATTTTAAACATCTTTCATTTTATAAATTTTAAACCTTGGCAGTTTTTTTCCGCATCCGTAACTCTACCAGCCTACAGTAATACAAATCGACTTAATGATTTTATATGGCTGTTCCTAGCCGGCAGGGTTATAAACCTAGTCTTCTGGTAACGTTTGGGGTTAAATTGTGTTTTACACAGACTTATTTGAAAAGTACCCTAAAGAAAGAAAAATGCGAGTAATAAGTATAGCTGAAGTAAAGAAAAAAAGTACAAATTGTCTCTTACTGTGTGAATGTGGAAAAGATATAAAATCCAAACGAGTTCAACTCTTTTGAATTGAATTCTCGCGTAGGTAGTATTAGATAATAACGCTAAATAGGTAAGATATCTTGGTAAATACTCAAGATACCTATAATGTTCGTTCCGAATAAGAGAAAAAAAAGGCAATTGTAAGTATAACTGCAATAAAAACTAGTACACGTCGTGATAACCTTTTCGTTGGTTGAAAAATTCTTCATTTTATTGTTCGCATTTTGAAATTATTTTCACGACGAAAAATATACCACAACCGAGTAATGTATATTTTAAAAATTAGCATTACACGAGTGTACCAAAAATTTTAGCTCGTAGAGCAATATAACTTAACGCTTGTAGAAGCAATTAAATATGCGAAAATGAGGGTGGAATTTTAACGTCAACTCACAATAGGTCTTTTTCAAGTATACAATATTACATGTTTTGAGGTGACGCAAATGTTTAGCAAGTCGCTCAAGAGTAACTAATCGTGATTAATAAGATTTCGTTATGATGCAAATTTTCTCGCAGTGGGTTATATTTCCGCAGATTGGAACTGCTCAAGATGTAAAACAGATACTCTTGATTTTTTAATGACTTGTTTTATATCAAACCGCGATATTCTGGTTTGAAATTTAATGCTTAAATTACGTACAACCTGGCTACTCAGTACAAAAACTTGAAAAAATTGCAATGAAAAATAAACATTTTAAAAGAATTTTGAGCTTGCGAGTGTAAATATATGTACTTACAGGAAGGACGATTTAGTTTCGTGTGGTGCACTGTTTTTTACACGCGTCAAATACAAATTTTTCAATCTAAAAATTTTTTCCAATAATTTTTTCAGCGAGATTTTTTTTTTTCTTTAACTTTTTTAAACTCCAAATTTTTTCAATTTTTTTCAAAATTTCTTTCATTAATAACATTTTTTTTAGTCCAAATTTTTTTCAATATTTTTCAATTTAATATTTGAAAAAAATTTCTCACATTTTTTTCAATCCTGTAGAATTTGTGTTGAAGTATTCGTTTATGTTCCTTTAGTAATTTGTATAATTGTCGTTGTGTTACGTTATCGTTATAAGATGAGTCATGTTTAGAGTTAAGTCATCGGTGAATAGTTAGTTCCTCAGTTAGTCATTGTGAAGTAGTTGTACAGTACGTTATGTGTAGTCGAGAGACGCACGTCACTTTTTTTGAACAGTTGAACCATAGTGTAGTTTAGTGTTATTCCTTTTGTGAGTTATTTCGTGAATATACGTTTGAGTACTAGAGTAAGTGTTTCTATACTTTATCATGGCAGCAGAGCGTTTGAGTGACGATTATCCGGCCAGTAATTAGCTGGAGAGTCTATGTACTCAACCTCGAACGCCCACGCCGAAGTTCCGAAGTAATATGTTTTTAATCATAATTAACGTAAACGATTTCGTGTGCTAAAATAAGTCCGATGTTTTTTAAAAAGTAAAATTAAAAATCCGAAGTGTACCTGTAAATAAGTGCTAATAATACGTAAGTGTACAATATAAACTTTATTTCGATAAATCTAACAATAAGAAGTGATATCCGATGCTAATTAATAAGTAATAATTAATACCGATGTCAAAATTAACAAAATTTAATATTTCCGATGTTTTTCTAATAATTCAATCATTATAGCAATAGCCGATGACGTCATAGCCGATGATGTGGTGAAAATAGCCGACGCCATTGTAAACAAACAACATTGCATCAGACCACGCTGTTTGGTCAATGTTTGTCTTGCTGAAGTATGAAATTTTTGCCTCCTAAGAAATTAGAAGTTTTTTCGAGATTTTAAGCATTTTTTGTAGTGTAATTGTGTTTTTCGTGTTATTTAAACGACATTTGAACTTCCGAAGGTAAGAAAAGCCACGAATCGTAATAATTTTTAGTCAAAATTTCACCATATCGATATTTCTCGGAATCGGCGAAATGGACACCGTCAAAACGTGCCCAAGTAACCAATTCCGGAAAATAATATAAATTTTATAACATTTCGATGAAAATCCGATGATATTTTAAACCCCTTATGGGTACGTGCGAAAATTCATAACGTAAAATGCACAGTATAAAGTTGATCGTATATTGATAAATCTAGACCTATTTTACGTGGTAAATGCCAGTGTTTTGATGTATTGTTTCGACTGGCATTCGATTTAAAAAGCCTAAATGCATGGGTGAGCTAGATAGTACTCGATTATAGACAGTGACAAATCCGACGTAGTAAAATTACAATGTTACCGATGTATAAAGATAGCCGAAGTAAACGCACTTGATTTCATCCCAAGTTGCAATCTTTTCCGATGAATTTATTAATACTTCATAGAAATAATATCCGACGGGGAGTTATTCAAACCTACGGGTCTCCCATATAGGCCTTAATTCAATGCCGAAGTGGCGACTAGACGAGTTGTTTAATAATCAACTGGATGATCGTCAGCTTTTCTTATATTAAAGTAAGTCGTCTTGAAATTTAAACAGAAACGATACCAAGTCACTACGTCTATTTTCGATAACAGATATCTCATGTTGTACGATTGAGATCACTATCTAGTTCGCAAGCAGTTCGTGACGTTGAGGGGTTTCATGTGCCGTTCCTGACTCTCTTCTTCCGATCGAACTGGCGATATTGAATAGCATGTGCCGTTCCTGCAGACGTTCATATCGCTGCAGATTAGTCTAGCGCTCTAAGACTGGTCTGTACTTGCCAAATGGCGAGCTCCTAAATAATCGATGCAATCTGACAATATATTAAAGCCGATGTGTTTACTGATGAATATAAAATAAGAAAACAAATATAATTCCGAAGATAATAATTTAAACGTGATATTTCAGAAGATGTCAGATAGACGATCCCGACGTGATGATGACCGAGAGAGTCGTGATAATCGCCGACCTCGTACTCGATCAAGATCGGGCGAACACCGAAGTGTATTGATAAACCCGAATGATTTAGAAAGATTACGCCGAGCCGAACAGGAATTGCATCGTAGAGTAAGTTAAATCTAAGCCGAAGTTTATTTTATTTTTCAAAATCATAAAAGTGAAAATGGTAAAAATACGTTCGTTCACATACCAAATCAAAATTCTATAAGTAAATACTATTACAGGAGCTAGCCTCTCAACATGAGCAAAACAACTCGACCACGTCTCTAGATCCAAGCAGGTCTTCTAGTAGAGTAGAGAATAGGTCAGTCGGTAATAATTCAAACAATCAAGCCGCCTCTAATCAGAATAATTCGAAACCGTCTAACACAGGTAATAACTCCGATGAAAACGATAACAATTCGCAAAGCGAATCTTCCGAAGAATCCGATGAAAATGAAAATGAAATTGTATCCGAAGAAAATGAAAAACAGATTGAATCTGAATCCGATGATGAACAAGCCGAAGAAATTGTAGTCGAAGCCGAAGTACATCCTATTCCAGTTAACGCTATGCCGACGAATACCACAATTACGCCGATGAAATCTAAAGTTGCAAAACCTACCGAAGCAAATAAAACAATAATACCGATGCTTACTTCAAACAATACGGTTGCTATTGTCGTGTCACAACCTGAAATTCAAACTAATTCTGAAATTCCGAAGCTTAAACATAAACCGTTCGTATTGAAAGAAGAATCCCAAGCCGATGATGAAAGCGATGAGAATCATGAGCGTAATAAAAAGAAGAAAAATAAACAGACGAAACGTAAACAAATCAAATCAAAATCCAATACTGAGACAAATTCGAAGAAAAAGAAAACTGCCACCCCCCTCCAACAATCGAAGGAAAAAGATGACCATGGACGGAGAACGGAGGAGACGTCGAATAAAAATGCCGAAGATTCAGATTATTTTGAAGGCCAAGACGATGAAGAAGATGATCGTTTTGTACATTCAGAAAAATCCGAAGACGAATTTGAAAAAGAAGAAACGGAAGAAGAACAAGAAGAAAATGAAGATTCTGAAGACTCCGATTCATCCTCTTCGTCCAGTTCGTCTGATTCATCGAGTACGGAGGAGGATTCCGATGAAAATGGCAATAAGAAGCGCAAACGTAAGAAATCGAAGAAAAATTCGAAGAAATCTAAGAAGTCTAAAAAGTCTAAAAAGTCGAAGAAATCTAAGAAATCGAAGAAATCTACAACAAACTCAGCCGAAGCATCTACGTCAACGCCGAAGTCCGCTACGGGTACCGATGAACAAATGCGAATCCAACAATTTCGAAACGCACCCCTAGTCGGAAAATATAAACTGACGAAGAACGAACACTACGATATATGGTATGCCAGATTATCTAGTGAACTTTTAGGTATGGGGTTAAACCCAGAAGCCGAAAAGATCACTAAAACCGACAATATCCATATGAAAAATACGTTAATGATGCGATTGGATAAACAATACATCGAAGAAATCGTCCACTGTAAAACTTTTAAACGTGCAATTAAAATCTTAAAAGACACCAGACGTGCCGAAACCAACGCTACGCCGAGGGCTGTCAAACAGCAATTTTTCAAAATTAGGCTTTATCATAACGAATCGATTAGTGACTATTTTCATCGCATACGTAGGGCTAGAATTCAACATCATGCTATTACTAATAAAAATATTCCTTTATACGACGTTTTTAATCAAATCCGACATGGTTGTGAACGAAGGTATCCATATATAAACACCGAAATCGATATTAAAGGCGGAGATTATCCGAAGGTAACTATACGTGAACTTAAAAATATTTTGCTTAAACAGGAAGCCGAAGCTCGTGAACGAAATGCCCCTGCTCGTGCGAATTTTGCCCAGCAACGGGGTAACTACAATAACCGAAGAAACTTTGTACCGCATGCCCCCAAAATTTTGGGCAACGGCAACCTCGTCTAGTTAACCCGAATACCGATGAAATACGCTGTTTCCATTGCGAAGGCAGAAACCACACGAAGGAAGAGTGTTGGTACAAGGGGCAGAAACGATGTTATGGATGCGGTGAAATGGGGCACGAACGAAAGAAATGTCCCCTTCCCCCCGATCAGCAACGCCCCCGCGGAAGAAACGAACGCAGTGAGTATAGATCTTTCCGAGGTCGTAGACCGTCTGGAAGATCTTACGGTAAACGTACTTTTAGAAATAATAAGTTCAATAATAATTCGAAGTTTTATAATAACAAAAGTAACCGAGGGTATCGAGGTAATAGAAATGGCTCGTATAATAATGTAGGGTATCAAAATTCGAATCCGATGTTCTTTGCGGTGCCGATGCCACAGCAATTTCCGATGTATCAAAATTACGATCAACAAAATCAACGTGGAAATAATAATTCTGGTAGAGGAAATCGTAGACCATTCCGACGCAATAATAATCGAAACGATGACTCGCAGGGTAAATCTCAGCAGTCTCAAAAGAAATCCGAAAATTAATTAAACCGAAGTTATTTTTGTTAGAAGATTGTTTAATTTCCGAAAGTTTTTTTTATTATTTTAACCGAAGAAATTTTAATTTGATAGGGAAAATTTTTATTTATTTTAGAATATGTTTTATTTTAGATTACGAGGAAAATACATTTAACGAAGTTCACCGAAAAACCCAGACTGAATTGCTAATTGAAAAGCAAAAGAAATTTCGCGAAGAAGAAGTAAATAAAGCAAGAAAAGTTGTAATGGATTTACCACACGTTCAGAGCTCGAAGAAGTCGAAATCCCCCCCTAAAAAGTCACCGCCGAAGAAACCCTCGCCGATGAAACCCCCGCCGAAGAAAACCGCGCCGACGAAACCAAATACCCCCCCTAAATCGACTGAGCACTTCGTTAAAAAGAAAGATAAAACACCACCGCCCACGAAAAACCCGAAAAACGAACGAGCGGAACGAAAATCTCAAATCGCCGAAAAATTACGACGCATCACCGAACAACGGCAAAAGTTAGAAGAAGAAGAACGTAAAATTTTGAGAGAAGAGCAAGAACTAAATGCCAGACGTCGCGCTATTGAAACTCAAATAAATGAAAAATTAAAAGAAGTCGAATTAGCTCAACAACAAGTCGTAAAATTGCTCGATGAAGTGGAAGAATTAAAAGCGGAATACGATACGACGATTGACATTACGCCGGAATCGCCCACGTCAGAAGAATCTGCGACCAGCGCACCGATGATGCAGACGTCCACGGTCAAAATGACGATCCATAATCAAGAACCTCCCCCACCTCCGAAAACGATACCGCCAGATGGAACTTACGTACCATACGAATACATGGCGTGGAATGTAGAAAAACAAAAGTTACAACGAATGAGACCGGGATTTATTCCGAAAAACGTTATTCCATACTTCGTAAATAATCCAAATTACAACCCAAACGCATTGCCGCCTACGTCCGTTGAGCAAGAAACACCTGCTGCTCATCAATCGTTGATTAATGAAATCTTACGGAAACAATACATCGAACAAGCGACCTTCACGGAACCCGAACAACAACACGTTCAACCGCCAGTTCAGCCGATCCGTACCATTGATATTACCGACGACGATATACCGGAAACGAACACGATAAGCACGATCGATATTACCGGAGATCAACCGATGGATTTAGGCGAAAATGGACAAATAATAACACCTGATACTCGTCCAACTCCGGCAACAAACGAAAAAGTGAAATCACCATCGCCGAAACCAACGGAAACGGTCGCTAAGAAATCAGCCGAAGTTAAAAAGTCCGAAGTAAAAACCAAAGTCGAGAAGAAACCGGTGAAAGCTACGTCAAAAAGATTCGAAAACGTTAAAAATGTGTCGCAAGTAAAACCAACCGATGTAAAAAGATTAAAATCTGCCGATGATCCGAAGAAAAATGCCGATGCTTCGAATAAGGTTGCCGATGTTAAACAAAAGAAGCCAGAAAAACAACGACCAATATATTTACCACCGAAGCGAAAACAATATGATACAGGCTCTCGAAATGACAATGTTCAACAAGCTGGAACATCACGTGAATTCGTTCCCCGCGATCCTCGTATAAACGTTCGGGGCCCTAAAAGAAACGAAAACCAAGAACCAGCGCCGACTCCACAAACCGGCGGTACAGTGCAGGAAGATTGGGATGAAGAAGTGCGACTTAATCCAAGTCAAAACTTTACGTACAACGCCTATCGATCCGTCCTTCCTAGCTACGTCGACGAATTAATACACGAATCCCTCGCTCTCGTCCAATCGCGAATTGTGGTAGTAACCGAAGATCAATTGGTGGATCAAGGAATCCGAATCGACTACGCTATCGAAGAAGTAGCTGCTGCGTTCACTGCCGATGCCGCGTTGGATGCGACTACTGGTAAGAATTTAATTTTTATAGGCGATTCAGGCGCCACTACTCATATTGTTAAGGATAGTATACATATAACTGAGCCGAAGGAATGTTTACGAACAATCGAAGGTATAAATCCTGATTCAAATCTAAAAGCAAACGTTACTGGTAATATTCAAGGCCGAAGTGTTCTTTGTGATAACTCTGTAAATTTAGAAAATGTCTTAGTAGTTCCGAATATAATTGATAACTTACTATCGTTCCGAAGATTTATAGATCAAGGTCATACCGTAGTTTTGAATAATAAATGGGCAAAAGTTTTGGAAGGAAATTCTAACAAAATTATTTTAAAAGGCAAATATAATCAACCGTTTTGGTATTTTATTATCCGAAGTGATCAAAATTTAGACAAGGGTTTGGTTACAAAAACTAGAAATAAGACGTATAAACGAAGCCGTTCACCTTCTCCTGTAGACCTATCCAATCTCTCCCTCCATCCTCCTAAGAAAAAGAAACCTAATCCGAAAGAAACGAAAATGGAAGTTGACTCCGAAGAACCCAAACTTACTCTAGACGAAATCGAAGCAAATAGGCTATTTCAAATGGAACAAGACTCCGATGACATCGATAAAAGAGAGTTGATTGATAACATTCAGACAGACTACGAAATACCGATAGAGTACAAAATTCATCCAAACGAGGGAGCGAATATCGAGCCGATGATGACGACCGAAGATTTTAGTGCATTTTCCAAGGAATGTATGAAATGGCATTGTAGATTAAATCACATGTCATACGAGAAAATGGTCCATCTTAAAGCATACAGTAATTTTTTAAAAGACGTACCACTAAATCGGAAACTTATCGAAGAATGCAACACGTGCAACATTGCCAACATGAGAAAATTACCATTTAAAGAAAGAAGAACTCGAGCAAAACGTCCATTTCACACCATCCATTCGGATATCATGGGTCCAATTACACCAAAATCATTCAATAACGGATACCGATGGATAATCACCTTTATCGACGATTATAGCAGATTTGCAATGGCATATGTTATGCACAGTAAATCCGATGCGCTAATTTGTTTTCAAAAATTCCTTGAAGAAATTAAAAACAAAACCGATGGAGCTGAAAATCGAACTGTACGAGTTTTTCGATCAGATAACGGAGGCGAATACATCTCAAAACCGTTCAAGAATTTTCTGAAAAGTCAAGGCATAAAACATCGAAAATCAGCACCTCGGACAAGTCAACACAACGGTACAGCCGAAAGATTCAATCAAACGATCATGGCCAGAGTTCGAGCTATGCTTGTGGATTCTGGATTACCTTTATCGTTCTGGGATATCGCACTCAGTGCAGCAATACATGTATACAACAGAACACCTCACGCTGGAATTGGATTTAAATACCCACTAAAACAGGTATTCCCAGACGTAAATCTACGATTGAAGCAACTCCGAAGATTTGGATGTATTGTATTTATGAAACGATTAGAAAGAATTTCACCAGTTGCGCCAAAAGGAATTTATGGCATTTTAGTTGGATACACACCCACCGGATACAAAATTTTATTACCTCAATCGAAGAAAATTATCAAAACGAAACACGCCAGACCGAAAGAATCAAGAGTGTATAAACATTTATCTGGATTACCGAAAGATGAAACTGAACCTCTTATGAAGGAAAAAGATTGGCTTCTGGAATTTGATCAAATTTACCGAAGAGATGAAAATGGAGAAAAATTACCTGATACACCGTTAGTTGAAGATGATTCCGAAGATGAACAGCAACCGACGACATCTAGTGCTCCAGAACCAACTCCGAAGAAACGAGGTAGACCTGCAAAACCGAAACCTTCATCATCTCAAAAAGACGAGGGAGAAAAATCAAACATTGCCGAAGATATTGAACCTGAACAAATTTTGTTAGCCGAAGAAGATTTACCCCTCGATAAAAACGCGATCGATATAAAACGACATTTCGAAGCTGAATTAGAACGAGTACGCGCCTATGCGATGTTAACCGAAGCTGTCGATGACCTTGAAGTTTACGCACTCATGTGTGGTTTAGCAGGCGACCCAATCTCAGTAGAACAGGCTCTGGCTGGACCAGATCGTGAATACTGGGAAGAAGCGCTAGCTGACGAATTAGGCTCACACGAACGACACGAATCATACATTTTTGTAAACCGTCCACCCCCCGAAGAAAATCCAGTAATCATAGACTCCATTGTTCTTTTAAAGACGAAAATTGACACGTGTGGAAGATTGAAGTACAAAGCAAGACTTGTAGCGCGTGGATTTAAAGACCCTAGGAGTTACTCCCTAGCGGAAATTTATTCACCCGTTTCAAGAATTACCACCATTCGAGTATCTTTTAGCATAATTAACAAATTTAATTTGGACGTATACCACCTTGACGTGAAGACAGCATTTTTGCACGGAGATCTACAAGATATAACATACATGGAAATTCCGAAGTACATGAAAGTTGATGAACAGACGAGAAAATTGAAAGTTTTATTACTCAAGAAAGCGATTTATGGATTGAAACAAAGTCCGAAGCGTTGGAATGCTCACTTTAATCGAATAATGTTGAAAATTGGATTCGAACAAGACATCAACGATCCTTGTATTTATTGGCTTCGGAAGAAAAACATTCAAGCATTTCTTATACTTTACGTAGACGATATACTATTCGCTGGAAACAACGTAAGAATAATGGACAAAATTATCGATTTATTATTAGACGAATTGGAAATTGTAAATTTAGGCGAACCGAAGAAATTTGTAGGACTCGAAGTTATTCGTAAACGAAAAGAACAAATTTACATCTTACATCAGAAAAATTATACCATTGAAATTTTAAAAAGATTCAACATGCTGACTGCAAAATCCTATCCTATTCCGATGGTTCATCAAAATCGAAATGATAAGGAACGCCTGATGACACAATTACTTTTTGCTGGAATTGAGCCGAAGAATCGAAAAGAAAGGAAATGGTTTAAAAGCATCGAAAAGAAGAAACAATACGACGAAGCCCCCTTCCCCTACAAGGAAGCGATTGGCAGTTTGATGTACTTAGCAAACGGAACCAGACCAGACATCACCTACGCAGTTCATATGCTCAGCAGAAAACAAGTAAACCCCTCTCGTTACGATTGGGAATGTGTAAAAAGAGTTTTTCGATACTTAGTTGGAACTCAGCATTATGGACTCACGTACACAGGAAGTGCCGATGGATTAATAGCCTATGCAGATTCGAGTTACGGAGATTGTCCGGATACCAAGAAATCTACCACTGGTACAGTAATTAAACTGTTCAATGACGTAGTTGCTTGGTCCAGCAAACGACAAGGAAACGTATCAACGTCGACGTGCGAAGCAGAGTACGTAGCTTTAAATGCAGCTTTACAAGAAACTATCGCAATAAATGCTACCACTGTTCGCGCGATCAACCAGAATTACGAACCCTTTCATCTGTATGGAGACAACTCCGCGTCGATTCAATGTACGGAAAAACCTGGTGTCCCTTCCTTACGTCACATTCCTGACATTAAACTCCATCATATCCTAAACTTTGTCATTAACGAACGTGCGATCATTCATTGGGTCAGCTCTTCAGAGCAAGACGCCGATATTCTCACGAAACCTCTAACCAGGGAACCATTTAACCATCTCCGAAGTCGATTAGTTCAAGAAATACCTGAATTAAAATAATGTGCCGAAGATATAATTTATTCGAAGTTCTATTTACAAAGTTTTTTTTCCATGTTATTATGTTTCCTTAGGTCCAAGAGATTTAAACGTAACTCTTGACGCAATTGCCGACCTGCGTCACGCCGCCGAAGTCCTGAATGTCGACTTACCAGCGGAAATCCACCGAATTTATAAAAAGTTACTTTTTGAAACAAAAACTCCCGAAGACCAATTAAAAGAAAAAAGAAAAGCGGCTCGACGGAGGAGTACGGAAAGACGGCAAATTGACCGCAGAATCGAAGAACGAGTCAAAGCATTATTCGATGACGATGGATTCGAGGAGATGACAGAAGCCGAAGAGAATCGCGCCGATGTAAATTTAACGATCGATCCGAAGAAGATTTCGCAGGAAGAAGCAAGGACTTCCGATGTTGTTCGTACTCTTGTCGAAAGAATGGAAGCCGAAACAAACGAGTTAAATTACGATGAGGCTATGGACCTGTCACAAGAACGAACCGAAGGAAATCATGCCGAAGATATTATAGAAGACGTGCCGATGACTGAAGCGAGAGAGGAAGAGCTTTTACGAGTTTTAGAAGACAGTGCCGATGATGATTCAAAGAAGTAAAATTCTGTAAGTGTTTATTTTGGTTTCGAACCACTTTTCTTTTTTTTTATTTGTTATTCGTTATTGTGAATTTATCGTTAAGTGTCTCCACTCAAAATTCAGAGGGAGTGTTGAAGTATTCGTTTATGTTCCTTTAGTAATTTGTATAATTGTCGTTGTGTTACGTTATCGTTATAAGATGAGTCATGTTTAGAGTTAAGTCATCGGTGAATAGTTAGTTCCTCAGTTAGTCATTGTGAAGTAGTTGTACAGTACGTTATGTGTAGTCGAGAGACGCACGTCACTTTTTTTGAACAGTTGAACCATAGTGTAGTTTAGTGTTATTCCTTTTGTGAGTTATTTCGTGAATATACGTTTGAGTACTAGAGTAAGTGTTTCTATACTTTATCAATTTGTTGTAAAAGTTTTTTTAGTCCCTATTTTTTTCTCAAAAATCAATAATTTTTAAACATCAACTCCTGTTCGTCTCCCCCCCCCTGGCTGCCAATAAACCATTGGTATGACAGTTGGAGAAGGAGGTTATATGTAATAGGATAAAAAAATGAACGTTTATTACAAAAAAAAAAACTTTTTTTCAACCCACGATTTTTTCAATTTTTTTTTATCTTGACATTATTAAAAATATAATTCTCAATATTTTTTCAGCCTTGGAATTTGTTCTAAAATTTTTTTCTTATCCTCAATTTTTTTTTCTATAGGTACTTTTCAAAATAAACATTTTTTTCAATTTCTTCCAACTCGATGTTCAATTCTTAAAACTTTTACTTTCAATTTCTCTTCAAAAATTTGTTTCAATTTGAAAATTTTCAAAAATTTTTACCAACTTTGAATTTCAAACGATTTTTTAATATACGAGACAAACGATTTAGTTGAAAAAAATTTAAAAAAAATTATAGAGATAAAAAATTAATGAAAATTTTGAATTTGGAAAAAGTGTTGGTAAAAATTTAGGAAAAAAATTAGTCGGTAGGTACATTTTCTCTTAATTTTTTTCTGAAAATATGTGTTCTAGGGAGGATTGAATAAAAACACATATCTCGAATTCTGATGAAGATTGTGAGGTACATGTTATTCTTTGAGTGGAAAATCCCCCCAAAAAAATTTAAATATCCATCCCCCACCCTGAAGAGAGACAAAGCTTGAGGGACTATATATAATAAAGCCGTTTTTGAAAAGAACGTGGGGTTTTATCACTTTTGAATACTGCCCCAGCTCGGAACCTCGTTCACAACCCTAAAAAGGTACGATTTGAGTTTCTACACCTTTCTGAACCATTAACCTCGAAATTGGATACCTAGTAGGGTGGAGTGAAAAAAAAAACATATCTTGGATTTCGACCAAATTTGGTGAGGTGGTTTACTTTGAGTGGGAGACCTCCCAAAAAAATTTTGAGCCCCCAGGGGGCAAGTGGAGGGGAGCTGGGGGGGCTCAAAGTGCACCTCCTTTTGAAAAAAACGCTGTTTTTTGTGTTTGTTTAGTAGAAAAAAATTGTGCGAGAAGCTGTCGTAGCACTTAAAAGTTGCAATTTGAGTTTCTACGTCTCCCTAAACCATCGCCATCCTTCTCCGATCAAAACTCAGAGCGCTACCAGGGGGTTGAAAAGTTGCAGATTGCAAAATTCAAGTAACATTTCGAGCAAAAAATGGCGCATTTTCAGGGAAGAAATGGCCAAATGAAAAAAACAATTCGAAATTCGTGTTCAGCAGGTCAAAATACCCCGATAAACACACTTTTCGCGATAATTTTACTTCAAGTCTGAAAATTCATTTTTTCATAATGAAAAAGCAGTAAAAAAAAGTGAATTTTATCATGAAAAAATGAATTTTCAGACTTGAAGTAAAATTATCGCGAAAAGTGTGTTTATCGGGGTATTTTAACCTGCTGAACACGAATTTCGAATTGTTTTTTTCATTTGGCCATTTCTTCCCTGAAAATGCGCCATTTTTTGCTCGAAATGTTACTTGAATTTTGCAATCTGCAACTTTTCAACCCCCTGGTAGCGCTCTGAGTTTTGATCGGAGAAGGATGGCGATGGTTTAGGGAGACGTAGAAACTCAAATTGCAACTTTTAAGTGCTACGACAGCTTCTCGCACAATTTTTTTCTACTAAACAAACACAAAAAAACAGCGTTTTTTTCAAAAGGAGATGCACTTTGAGCCCCCCAGCTCCCCTCCACTTGCCCCCTGGGGGCTCAAAAATTTTTTGGGAGGTCTCCCACTCAAAGTAAACCACCTCACCAAATTTGGTCGAAATCCAAGATATGTTTTTTTTTCACTCCACCCTAATACCTAGCTACCTACCACTTTTGTCCTATACGAGGAAGTTGAAAAGTTGCAGGTTGAGAATTTTACACTTTTTTGAATTTTACCAAATTAAAATATTACTCGCTTAAAAACTTCAAAATCGAGTTGGAAAATTTTTACGGCAGTGCCGCCAACTGCACTTTGATTTACGTATTTTTTTTTTACAAAATTCAAGAAATTTATTGAGAAATTTGAAAAATGAGTCAAAAATTTTTTTGGTCATCAAAATGAATTCAAATTAGTTTTTTCGAATTATTTTTTGTAGCAGTGTTGCCAACTGAAATTTCATGAAAGTTGAGGAAATCAAAATGTTGTTGGTAGCACTGACAAATTTTTTTTTTTAAATTTCATCAAAAAATTTCCTAGACGATTAAACAAATTTTGGGCTTAATTTTGAAACTGGAGTAAATAATTTCAATTTGGTAGGTAAAAATTTTAAATTCGTCAAATTTGCGATCTGCAACTTTACAGCCTCCTTGTAAAGTGCAAAACGTGGTATCTAATTTCGAAGTCAATGTGGTTTCAGGGAAGTGTGGAAATTCAAATCACACCTTTTTAGAAGAGGTTCCTAGGAAGTGATGCCTGATACCAAAAAGAGGCAAAAAAACCTTTTTTTTTCGAAAATTACCCCAAC
This sequence comes from Pseudococcus viburni, assembly GCA_033439095.1. NCBI lineage: Eukaryota > Metazoa > Arthropoda > Insecta > Hemiptera > Pseudococcidae > Pseudococcus > Pseudococcus viburni. The sequence goes on along the minus strand of JAVBJF010000537.1, from coordinate 153,803 downwards.
TTTGAGGTCTCTTAGCTCCGTTCCTTTCTAGGCTAGAAGAAAATGTTTTTGGGAGATCTCCCACTTGAAGTAAAATACTTTACCAATTTTGGTCAAATTCCGGGTCATTTTTTTTTTCGATCCATCCTAATACCTAATATCTACCCTTATGATTGAAATACTTACTATATCGAAAATTTGACGTTTTAGTTTTTTAGATGAAAAATGCATTTTTATGCCTTGAAAACTTTCAGGTTTAAAATAAAGTAGCGAAAAAATTCAGGAGTTAGAAACAGGCTGAGAAATAAATTTAGGTTTAGAAAAAAATTTACAGTTCAAAGAAATTTTGAGAAAAAACTTCAAAGTTGAAGTTGAAAAAAAATTGAGAGAAAATTTACGAGAAAAAATTTCAGGATTGATAAAAAATTATTTTTGAAAATATTTGAACTTGGAAAAAAAAGTTGCTGCGGCTTCTTAAAAAGTACACCATACGAACAAAAATTGTCCTTTCGCGAGTGAGTATATCCAAACTCTCGTGTATTCTGAGCCCACAGAAGGGAAAAAAAGATCATCTCTGAGACCGAGAAAGTCTCACAAACGAACCCATACAACACAAAACACGAACCAAACGAAAAAGAATAAATAATAGCGGCAAAAATCAATTGGAACATTTTCTTATTTTCAAATGGTTTGTTTTTTATCAATTGTTTTTCCTTATAAAAAGTAAATTTTTTTTCTCAACTCGAGTTCATGTTATCTGAAAGAGTAATCTATCGCTTGGAATAATCTCTTTTAAAAGAATCAGCAAAACAACTCAAAAAAAGAGGATGAAAAAGATTACCGTAATAAAATTACCGTCGTTATTTACAATTTAATGAGAAAGGTCGAACAAATTAATTTTCTTTTTTCGCTGCATGGTCTAGAGCAAATACCTTATATTGCAGGGAATGGTGTACGCAACGTTTGCCAAATATAAACCTCCATTACGGATGATTGTTTCAAGTTTAGGCTCTTGCCCCGGTATAATGTTGCATGCCAGTTTCGTCTTTCGAGAGTAGCCGGATAAAGCTGAATTACTTTTGAAATGGTAACTTTTTTCTTTCCACACCGAGTACCATACCTATGCATTTCGCAATCTACTCTTTTATTCCATTTGCTCGCATTAGCGGGAAAATATTTAAAGGTCTTGATTTTAAAATTTATAACGTTAATTGTTTCTGTTTACATTACCTTGCGTCATTCCACCATCGAGCTGACGTATTAAAATTATTTTTGGTTAAGAGATCGCACCGTTTTACTCTGGTATTTTACGATTTACCATTTTCTTGATATAATGGATTTGAAGGTTAAATTCTGCTGCTGGAAAATAGCGTACATGCTCTGTTGTGGAATAATTTTTCGATGCTGGAACCATTAAGAAAAATTTTTAATGAATTTTGGCAGGATTAAGTTTTATATTTAAATGTTTTTGTGTCATTTTGTCAATTTACCTACTTTTTCAATTTTGATTTCCTTGGTGTAGATTTTTACTCGTCTATGTTGTGGTCCCAGAATTGAAGTTTACTCAAAACTGTAAAGGGTATAGCCGGGTTTTAGGTGAATTTGGCCCCCGCTTCGATTTTCGATCTGACCCCTCAGATGGCGTACCTTGATGTAAAAAAAAATTAGAAAAATTTTTGCCCCCCCCACCCCCTCCAATTTGGTGTTATGGCCATTTTATTGCATTATTTTCAAGAATTTTTAATTTCAATGGAAGTGAAGGAAATTTTCTGTTCTTTGGCATAAAGTTACTTCTCGTAGAGATGTATTTACGATAATTTTTTCAACAATTTTGGTGCACTCCTTCGCGTTGTTTCGGCTATTTGAAGTTTTCAATCGTAAAAAACACCATATAAGCGAAGAGCGACCACTTTTTAAAAATATCCCAAAAACGTGTTTTTTAACGCAAATTCACGTCAAGTATTCACTTTTGGCGATTTCGATGCACCAAGGGCCAAAAATCGCGAAAAACCGTACAAAAATGATGTTTTTTTTAGCAGATTTTTCAAATTTTGAGCGTTGTGTGTGGAGAGAAATGACTGAACGAAGAAACTAACGTCGGATTCGTTTTTAGGGGGTCAACATACCCTGATAAACACCCTTTTCGCGGTCGTTTTTTTGAAGACTCGAAATTCGTTATTTTTGTCACGAAAAATCAGTGAAAAAGGTGAATTTTGAGACTTTAAGTAAAACGATCGCGAAAAGGGTGTTTTTCGGAGTATTTTGACCCGCTAAACACGAATCCGACGTTAGTTTCTTTATTTGGCGATTTTTTCCGTATAAAGCACTCAAAACTTGAAAAATCTGCCAAAACAACAACATTTCTGCATGGGTTTTCGCGATTTTTGGACCTTAGTTCAAAGAAATAGCCAAAACAAATACTCAGGAAAATTTTTTATTAAAAAATATGAAAATGTGCAATACAATATTAAAGCAAGAAACACAACATTACCCTCCCCTCTCCAACCTTTACCTAGTGCCCACTTTGTCAACTGAAACGAGAGCTGCGTATTTGAAAGAAATAATATCATTTGATTTTGGATCGGCGAATCGTGAAAAACTCCGAAGTTCGGTAATATGTTTTTCATTTTTGCGAAGTCAAAAAAAGTAAAAATTGAAAAATTCCCAAAATTGAGTACTTTATACGGAAAAAATTGCTAAATAAAAAAACTAACGTCGGATTCGAGTTTAGCGGGTCAAAATACTCCGATAAACACCCTTTTCGCGATCGTTTTACTTAAAGTCTCAAAATTCACCTTTTTCACTGATTTTTCATGACAAAAATAACGAATTTCGAGTCTTTAAATAAAAAAACCGCGAAAAGGGTGTTTATCAGGGTATTTTGACTCCCTAAACACGAATCCGACGTTAGTTTCTTCGTTCAGTCATTTCTCTCCACACACAACGCTCAAAATTTGAAAAATCTGCTAAAAAAACGTCATTTTTGTACGGTTTTTCGCGATTTTCGGCCCTTGGTGCATCGAAATCGCCAAAAGTGAATACGTGACGTGAATTCACGTTAAAAAACACGTTTTTGGGATATTTTTAAAAAGTGGTCGCTCTTCGCTTATATGGTGTTTTTTACGATTGAAAACTTCAAATAGCCGAAACAAGGCGAAGGAGTGCACCAAAATTGTTGAAAAAATTATCGTAAATACATCTCTACTAGATGTAACTTTATGCCAAAGAACAGAAAATTTCCTTCACTTCCATTGAAATTAAAAATTCTTGAAAATAATGCAATAAAATGGCCATAACTCCTAATGGGAAGGGGTTGGGGGGGGTCAAAAAATTTTCCAATTTTCTTTTACATCAAGGTACACCATCTGAGGGGGTCAGATCGAAAATCGAAGCGGGGGCCAAATTCACCGAAAATCCGGCTATACCCTTTTACCCAATTTTTCGAAATCTTCAATCAAAATATTAAAAATATTTTTTATAAAAAAAAAAAACCTACACCCTACACTTTGGCTCATGTCATTTTATTCGACACATTTCCTGTTTTTTTTTTATCATTAGATTTCTGATTTCAAACAAATATAAATTCCCCTAAAAAATATACCTATAAATCAAATTTGACCACCAGAATACGTCCGATTACACATACTGAAGCAGCTAACTGCAGAAAGTAAGGAAGAGTAAAATTACTGATAAAAGAATAGCTCGATATCTCACAAAAATACATAGATTTACGACATCTATTCGTATTCTATAATAGCCATCAGAAAGTACGCGTATATAATAAAATACGATACGAAAAGAGCGATAAATAGCGTAAATACGTTAACACACAAATCCATTGACCATGTTAACTCGATACGATTTACAGGGTTTAACGCATCGTATATTTCGCGGTATTACATCCTTCGATTAACGATTTTGGCATTTTCTTACCGTTAAATTACATTTTCCAAATTGACTTCTCTCACCAGATCACTGCTCATATCTTATGAGCGAGTTTAGTTAGTTGTAAATTAAATTGTCTTCTGCTCGATTACGTAGGATATAACGTTTCTGCTGAAAAGGATACGAGTATTTCTACTGGTCGCATTTCTCGACCAGTTTATCACAATGATACCTCTGTATTGACGGCGTGTGATTAGAGTTTATTTGAAGCGAGAATTCGTGTGTAGGAATTAAATGCGGTAATGGATGTTGTAAATTTGATTTATTTTTGAATTCATTTCGTAATATTTTCTCAATTCTTACTTGATGTGATAAATTTTCTGCTCGAGGAAAAAATAATGCTCAATGAAATTTGAATACCTATTTTTTTATTCCTCAAAAATAAAACTTTTAGTAAAACTAACAATGGAGATATTCCAACTCGAAGTAAAATTTTCCAAAATTTAAAATCGTTGGGTAAGTATTTAGTTACTGAAGTCGATTCGTAACTAATTAAAACACAATTTTTTAATTATCAAAACCAAATTGAAATGTTTCTGATTTTTGATATGTACCTATAATAATTTTTTTTAAAGTTAATGGAATTTTCAATGTAAAAATTGGATGAGAAATGTACATTTTAAAGCACATTACCGCTAATTTTGTTTTACCGCCTCAAATTTTTCATTTCTAATTCAAAATTTATCATTTATCAGTGTTTGGGCCTCAAAATAAAAATATTTGTTCAGAAAATGAAAAGTTTACATTTTGAAAAAAGTAACAAAGGCTGATAGCTCAATTTCGAAAAATGGAGAGCTAAACCTTGCTTTGGATCTCCCCCCTTCCCTGCCATAAAATTTGGCGATGGTCTTCCGGGCTCAAAAAATTTCTTATAGATGGTCATTTTATGAGTGGAAAACTTTGTGGAATAATAGTTTTTCGCATTTTTCAAGGTGTTCTACCCCTGAAAAATCTTTTAAATTTCTGAGCTATGTGAAATACATAGAGAAGTTTGTAAAAGAATAAAATTTCAATCAACCTCAAAATTGTGTCCCTCAGGGTGATTTGAAATTTTCAAGGTAGAATTTGAGGTCATTATAGTGGTCGAAAAAAACTGAAAAATTTTCGGGATACTCCCCTCTGATAACTTTATCTTCGTACCAAGTTTTTAAAAAATCGGGTGAAAACTCGTGGAGATGGAATTTTTAGCTTGGTAATCACATTTCACATATTTTAGCGTCCCAGGCTCCTAGGGGTGAGATAAAAATTCGCTCATGCGCTCTAAAATCATCTATGAAGGGAAATCGAATGACATAAAAATTTTGGCAAAGTTCTACCAGAGGACAAATGGCCCCCTTACCACATCAGAGCCTTTGGGAACTTTTTGATGGTTTTAATTAATTTTTTTGGAGGGAGGGGTTTTAAAAACGAGTTTTTGAAAAAAATTAACCATAACAATTGCGGTTGAAAATTTTAAGAGGAAAATGGTAATGATATTTGATATTATTCTTCTGCTTCTCCCTCAATAGCTTCTATTTTGCGCGATACTGATCGGTGTAAACATTGCAATATCTGCATTTTGTCGTATTCCGCGAGTATTTTGGAATTCGGATTCTCCAAAAAAAAACTGCTCGACCGATTTCGACGTTGGTCAAAATTATTTGAAGAAACTAATTTCTGAACTGTGTGAGTCTCAATAGCGTGTTTTTATTCAATTTGAGTCTAAATTCTTGGAAAACTAGAATTTCTAGAAAAAATTGACAGTTTTAAAAGGAAAGCATGCTTAACAATTTTTTTGCTGATCAGGGGTTATTCTAGGGGGTAGTTCCAGGTTGTTTGGGTAGTTCTAAAAATTTATGTCGGTAGTTCCAAAATTGTTCGGTAGTTCCAAAATTGCTTGGTGATTTACTAGCTCCTAGGATTTCGACAATCCAAGTACAAATTTATTCCAAGTACAAATTTTTTCAACTTTAAATTTTTCCAGTTTCTTTAATTCCAAATTTTTTAAAAATTGAATCCAATATTAAAATTTTTCTAGCAGTATCGATTTGGATGTTGGAAAAAATCTTGAAAAACATGAAGCTGAAATTTCTTTAAAAAATTAAAAAATGAAAAAAATGAGAAAAATTTTTTAAATGATTAAAATCGAGTTGGTGGAAATTTAAAAAAATCAAAGTGGAAAAAATGTTAAGAAAGTTTACCGTAGAAAGAATTGCAAAGTTGAAAAAAATTTCAGTATTAAACATTTTCCGAACTTTTTCTTCACATTATTTTCGACTCGATATTTTAAAAAGTTTTTTCCAAAACTAAAATTTTTTTCAATTTTTTTTCAACTGCATGCATGAAAATCCCTCATGGTTATAAATTGATGACGGCGAGTGGCGGGAAAAAATTGACATTCATTCAAAATTATCTCAAAAGCGTTGGAAAGTAGGGTACGAGGGGTACATTGTATTCCCCAAATCGGTGGCCGGAGTGCAAAGTATGAAATGTACTTCCACATTACATCAGATCGAGATTTTCAAAGCATTAAAACATGAAAAAAAATGCTTTTTTGGACATGTATTTGAACTATTTGAGGCAATAATGCGAAAGAAGGCTCCCTTTTTTCCCTTCCCCTACTATTCTAAGTCACTATACCACTCTGTTCTGTACCTATACCTCTCAAAAAAGTAATTCTGATGCCACTGAATGATCTTCAATTGATTCAACAATAATTTTTCCTCTTTCAACAGGTGTTATTCTCAGGAAAAATTGTCATTCCAATTTTTTTTAAATCGAAGTTTAAACCTCAGTAGTTCCAAAATTTCTTTAGAATAACCCCTGTAATGTTGATGGTTTGTCGTAACACTCCTTTGTGAATCAAATTGACTTTTTCAAGAAAATCGTATTTTGGACCAGGATCTAAGATTTAGCCAGGTTGTTTTTGGCTCAGCCAATTTCGATCAAATTTTCATATAGAATTTTCTATTCTTCTTTAGCTTACCTTCGAAATTTCTTCAAAATCGATCAAGCACTGAACAAAAATAGAGGAAATGTACTGAAAAAATTTAAGAAAATTCAAAAACAAACATATCCTGAAAACAAATTTAGAGTATAATAATTATTTTCTTTCTCCTATGCACAGTATTATTCTACGTTTTTCCCCCAAGAAACATAGCATACATATGTAGTTACCACTTATCAGACGTCAGAGCTCCATTTTCAGCTATTTTTTCAACGTTCAAAAATTGTTTGCTACCGGAGCTCAAATTTCTCGACCGATTTCAACCAAATTTTCAATATTGTACTCCTCTCCGTTCTTTCTTTATCTATCCTAAGAATGTCATCAAGCTCGGTCAGGTGGTTTTCGAAAAATCAAATTTCAGAGTATTCGTGAAAAACTAAAAAAGGACACACACACAAGCAAAAAATTACGTCTGCAAAACTAAAAATAAGAAAATCGTTGAAAATTTTTTGTCCAGATGCTAACTTTGAAATTCCACATTGATATTTTTCATTTTTTTTTTGTTCTTTATCGATTACTTTTTTTTTAGAAATGATAATCAAACTTTGAAAATTTTTAGAAAATTGCCTATCTATTTCTGGCAAAAAAATTTCTCTTGAAGTCAAGTTTTTTACACTCAATACAGGTGTTTCAAAAGCGTGAAAATATCCATACAAATGTATTTCATCCAGCATTTTTTTCCAACACCATAGTAGGTGTACTCCAAAATCGTTTACCTTATTCGAAATTCTTATATTTTTATTGTTCCTAACAAAAAATACCATTTATTGTATAATAAGAAATTTTCTCATTTTCAAAAAAAATTTCTCGTTTTCTCGACCATATTTCAAAGCAACTTTGGCAGAACCATATTCGTACATCTGAAAACAGTTTAAACCTTCAAATTTTCGTAAAATTGAATAAGAAAAAAATTGCAAACAAGAAATTACCACCGTATTCGTCGGCCTTCTCGCAATTTTATCTACAGAAGCGAAGGAAATTCCACGTCGATGGTCGTTCATTCATATAGAAATACACATTAAATCAGAATTATACTTTTCATGTGAACCATAAAAGAAATTCTCCTGCAAAAAGGCAAAGAAAAAAACGCCAAAAAAGGAACATAACAACCTATCTCAGCCGAGCGAATACAAACGACTTCATTATCTTTTAATATTTTCATCAAAAAAAATTTTCAATGCGTAAAAAAATTCTGAGCGAAACGTAGCTTCGGCGTTGCAGAAGAAATTCGGCCGGATTAAATTCTAAGTACAACATCGAGCGTTTAAATATCAGTCACATAGGTTTAATTAAATATTCAGGTAAAGTTTGACACGAAATATTCATCCGTTCGCCATTTACATAATCCAAGTTTTAATCTGAATTTTACCAACATACTTAATTATGCTGAAAATGTTGTCGCGAGAGTAGGAAAAAAAATACTCGTGGAAAAATTACTCTCATCTTCGACGATCCGGTCACGTCTACGGTTTGAGCAAAACTTCAAATTTCAAGTTGGCACTGAACTTGAGTTTGATATTTCCATCAGGCTATTCATTAATCACGTTTCGTCGTTTACTTTGCGGATATACCGGGCCTGCTGGCCCTTTTTTTCCCTACGTGTAGAAAAAAAATGTTTGACGTGAAGCAACGACAAGTTTATTGGGATATGCCGCGAGCCAATGCGAATGGTTATCAACCAAATGGCAACGATTCCCGCAAGTAACTAGAAGTGCGAAAAAAAAGACGTATAAAGAAACCGGAAAATACGTAAAAGTAAGGGGTGCCCTAGTACGTGAAATGTGTGAAAAGTATCTGTTTTATAATCTGCTCAGCAACTTCGTTACATTGCTTTGTAGGATATTTCTGTCGCCAAGAATTAACTGATAAAAAATATTACCCTGTTCCTCGGGTATTATTTATTGTTCGAGCAGGTTAAATTGTCCGGTAAACATGTCCATTATTGTATCTCATATGGTTGAATTTCGATGAAAACAAGGTAGCCAGCCATGGCCGGCCTATAGGTTAATAAATCGAAATTATTTTTAATTATAGACACCTACCTGTATTTTGCCAGGGGAAGTTGGCCTAGCCAAGTTTTACACCCCTCTGTGTACTAACTCCTGTTTGTTGCCTTATATAATCAAAGTTATTTAACTTTTCTCATTATTACTGCAAATTAAGAGAGAAAAAGAGATCGGGGGGAGGCTATTCTTCGACGCCTCATCGAACTTTTATTAGTCGACGGTAAAGAAAATATCCTAACAAAAGGGATAACTGTATAAAGGGTGATAAACTTTTACCACAGAAGCTGGAATCGTTGTAATAAAGCGACTATATGGCCATATCGTATCGTAGTATAACTGCACCAACATTCGACTCGGTAATCCATTTTATCCGACTATATTACGAAAAAGTACGAAATTTTATCGAAATGATGAAAAATTCAGCCTTTAAATTATAAAATCGCTAAAGAAGAATGCCTACGTCGACGTCGGTATTGTTGCGGTTGAAACTTTTATATGTATGATCGCTGTGCAATGTGAGAATACTGAGATCGTGCGGATTTACGAATGTAAACATTATCAAAATATTTTATTCGCACTTCATCGCCAATTTTTATCTTTTTAGGTTTTATATTGTGTGTGTTGGATAGAGATTCGAAATACGTTTTAATTTACTTCGCTTCTCGTTGATGCCTGGTTCTCTATGGCGTTTAAAATGAATTATACGGCGTGCCATTAAAAGTGTCCTTTAATGGACACGTGTTAATGTTGTAGAGGATTTTACTCTATATACCTCTGTTACTTTTCCTCTTTTGTTATTATTTTAATGTATTTTTGGCATATGACTAATGTGAAATAAATTACTCTTATTTGTTATGGTGATATGACACGAGGCAATATAATGGCAGTAGAATTTCAGAGAGAAAAAACAAAAAAGAACGAAGGTGTTTTTCGGTAGTCGTAGTCGGTCTGTGGGAGAAAGTAAAGGTTTTCATGAGAACGTGGCAATTTAAGAGAATTTAGTGTTAGGTATATGGTTTGAGCTGAAATCATAATTTTGAATTTTGAAAAAAATCTGTTTTAGAAATTTAGTACGGTCATTTTAGGTTTTGACCCAAAAAAAATTCCCGGAAACGGGAAAGTTCGTATATACGTTGTATTTTCCCCCCGGGGTATCTAAACTACAGTGAAAAATTCGAAAAATTGGTTCAAACAAACGTTGTAGAGCGTTAAAAAACGAACATTTTCCTTTTTTTACATTTTTTTCTACGTGGTCTTGGGGCCGAGCTAATGCAAAAAGAAAAAAGATCGACGAAGCGTTCGAAAATTTCTCACAAAATTTTAAACCCCCTCATTTGCGGTCCAATTTGGGTCCAGGGGTTAGATGATTATAAAAATCGACTTTAGTGACCACGAAAACCCCAGAAACCCACTTGTTGGGCTATTGGTTCGCTAGATTTTATACCAGACCTATTTATTGAGTTGATGAAAAATTTTCAAACCCTTCGTCGATCTTTTTTTATTTTGCATTAGCTCGGCCCCAAGATCTCGTAGAAAAAATGTAAAAAAATGAAAATCTTCGTCTTTTAACGCTCTACAACGTTTGTTTGAACCAATTTTTTGATTTTTTCACTGTAGCTGAGATATTCCAGAGGAAAATTTAAACTTTTTCCACAGGGGTTCCACCCCCCTACTTTGAGATGAGGGGTCGGTTGTTCATTTTTCTTATTCTACATAGTAATAGGATGTACTATGCAAAAGAGCCGCTCCTAAAAGTCTATTAACCCGATTTTTGGTGATTTTTTCTGATAAAGGAAAATTTTCGAAATTGATTTTTTTCTGAAGCCCTTAGCTCCCTCCCATGACGTCCTAGGAAAAAATTGTAACCAATAAAATTGTTTGTTTTTTTATTCTCTACAATTTTTGTTCCAACTATTTTTTTGTAAATATGTAATTTTGAAAGTTATAGCAGAAAAACGAAAATTTGAACCCCCTCACCCCCCAAAATGAGGTCAAAATATTCACAGATTTTCGGGAAAGTCGGGTATTTTGAAATACACCCTCTACAAAGCTTATATTCGAACTTTCCTGTTTCCGGTAATTTTTTTTGGCTTTTGGCTTTTTTAAAGCTAAATCGTCCGTACTAATTATCGGTGCTCTAAATTTTTTAAAAGGGCATAGCAGGATAAGTAGGTATGGTGTTTTGGCCCTGGAAAGGGATTTTGATGAAACCTACCCCAAAAGTTGAGTCATGATGAGAAAAAATTCTGACAAAAATTTTGGACCCCCAGAGCAAATATTTTCGGAGGGAGGGGCCAAAATGTGTTTTTTAAACTTTATTTTTTCGTTGATAAAAATTTCGTGTTTTTTAAATTGAATCTAGAGGGTCAGAGGAACCAAAAAAAAAAATCAAAATTTTTGACTCATTTTTCGTCGAGTTATGATGTCTTAAAAACTTTGAGCTGCGATTTTGGAAAGAAGTTTCAGAGGTACAGTTGCCATTTTTTTTTTTAGAAAATGTGTTATTTAGTGTTACAGAACATAAAATGTTCAGTTTTTAATTCTCTACAACTTTTATTTCCTACTTTTTTTGAGATATCCAATTTTTTGAAACCGGGTGATTTTTTTGATGATTTTTTTCCAATTCGAAAACCGGTTATTAAAAATTGGAGGTATCAAAAAAAGTGTGAGATAAAAGTTGTAGAGAATGAAAAACTGAACATTTTATGTTCTGTATTTTTTTTTTTTTCATCTAGCAATGGAGAAGAGTTATGGACTGAAAAACAAAAAAACGATACTCAAACCTTTTGTGCGACAATTTCTTTTCATTACAAAATGGAAAAAAAGACATGGAACAGAAAATGTTTGTTTTTTAATTCTCTACAACTTTTGTTTCAAACTTTTTTAAATATCTCCACTTTTTCGGATATTATTGAACTGGTTCGAAACTGCTGAACCGGTTTCAGAAAACATGTCGTATCACATTTTAATCGCGTCAGTGTGTAGACTTGATTTCAATAAAGAAACCGGACTCCCATTTTTTGAACTAAACCGGTTTCTCACGGGCTGAAAGTTTGATTATCGATCTTCAATGTCCTCCACGTCAGGAAAGCATTGGCCTTTGAACCGTCTTGGTATCTCTTTTCAGTTAAATGAGATATTGAGAACTGAGAAGTGTTTCAAGTGACCAAGACTTTTGTGTAGATTTTTCAAGAAAGTGTTTTTTATTGATGAAAGAAGGATGGAAATTGGTATGATGAACAACGAGACCAAAATAAAATCTTAGAGCACGGTGGCCACTCAAAATTTACCATGGGGTGCGAGAGGGTGATCTTTTGAGGATCCAGTCAAGCCGCCCCCCTTCCCCATGTTGTAAGGTTGAGCAAAGTCGGCGTTTTTGGAGTCGATTTCATATATTTGGACCTCCCTGAATACGAATATGTCATTTTATTCAAAATCTGATGACTAGAAGTGCCCCAAATTTTAAATTACCCTTCTTTTGTAATGGATCGCATGTGACTGGGACCTCAATGCTATATTCTGCGGATTTTTTTTTCTGAAAAATTTAAAATAAAGTTTTCAACGACCCATCCCCTCCCTTTCCTTCCATAAATTTAGAAAATCTAAAAGTGGTAACCAATTTTCATTTTACGAATACGCATTCTTGAAAAAACAATAATTTGTATTGCTTGAGTGAATAAGTAAAGCAAAGACTTTTTCCAAATCAAGTGTAGTACATATGTAATTGAAATTTGAATTAAATTTTATTGCCATTAAATTTGGCATTTTTTTTCAAATTTTGGAATTGTGTCAAATTGCAGCCGAAATTTTGAAAATGATTGCAGGAATACTTACTTCACATAATCCATAAGCACAGTAATGGTTTTGGAAGAAAATTCTGAAGTACCTATGAACTTTGCAAGATTTCAAATTTTCCCTTTGGAACGTATTGAAACATAATTTTTTTGAAAACCTCTCTTTTTCACCTCTGTATTGGGCTGAGGGGGATTTAAAACTTCTTATACAGAGATATCGAATAATGTTAAATAGAAATTTCAAATATCTTAAAAAATCAGGGATATTTTATCATTCTTACTTCGGAATTACATTTGTAGATTCTTTTAGAAATTTACTGATTTTTTAAAGAGAATTTTGAGAGTTAATAAGCTCTTGATTTCTAAACGTTTTTAGTTGGTTCGTTTTCTGTAATTAAAATTTTTCAGACTGCACTTTATTGTTCCAAAGCATTTTTTGATTTTTCAAGTTATTCTTGTTTTCTTTTGTGTTGTGTGAAGAGGGAGAGGGTTGAAATTTAAAAATATATTTATTGTCAGGAAAAGTAATACAGAACGAAATAGTTTTTTGAGGTAATTACTACGATATCATTACTTGGGACCTGCAAGTTTTTTTTCTTAGTTTAATTTTACCTACGATTTAGCTGCATATGCAACCCATCAAAATGTAAAACACCACCTGAAATTTGAATTAGGTAGCCTTCCAACTCGAGTAATTTACACACCTCTTCGCCTAACCCAAACAACTGACAAAGTTGGCGGTTAAAAATGACTAATTCTTGGTAATTGAGAGAAATATGAAAATTTTACGATTTCTATAGAGAAAACTCGAGACTATAATCTTCAATGCTTTTTAATTTCCCGTCGCTGTTTTTTTTTTTCATCTCCGCGCGTCCAATTCTCTATACCATAACGCCCGCGAATACTAATTAGTTAGCGTTTCATTTAGGAAGAAAAAAAATTACCTTGGAAAAACAAAATAATCCCCAATCCCTATTTTATTCGTTCATTAGGTTCAATTACCTTAGAACGATGCAATCTGTTATTTCTACCGCCTTCAGTCATTTAAATTCCCACGTCATGGAGAAGGATCGCATCGCGACGACGATGGTTTAGGTACCCGATGCCATGCCATAGTTTATAGAAAAATATATAAGAAAAAACTTTTGAGTAAAAATGAGGAAAAAGTTTCCTAATTATGAGCGAAGTGTATTAAAATGGAAAGGAATTAACCATTCTGTATAGTTTTAAGCTTCGGAAACTTTCAACACGTAATAATTTATTTAAAGCGTCAAAGTAACTGTATAGTTTTGTGTGTGCGTGTTAGGTAGCAAGGTAGGTGGGTTGGGTACCTTCTTCGCATTTTTTTCTCTCTTCGCTGATGCAAAACGAGCTGCCAAAGTAAATGAAATAGAAGTTTTTCCTAAATGTTTTATGACGTATTTAAAATAACTAATTTTTGCGATAATTTTTTACAAGGTAAAAATTATGCTCAATTAGCAAAGTGGAATAAAATATTAATGAATCGAGCGTGTGATATTTACCTTTTTTTTCACAAAGGCGAATGCTTTTGACGAGTAAACTAGCCCCTAATTATTTTTGCCAAGAATTGGATTTTGACAATATAAATCCTTTATTCTAAGTTACATTTTTTCAAATCTAAAATTTTTTCAGCTTCTTTAATAGGTACTAAAATTTTTCAAAACTGCATCCAATTTGAAAATTGTCCAATTGTAAAAAAATTGTATATATAAATTTTTTAAAAATTTCTTAAATTACTTCTAATTCAATATTTTTACCATTTTGAAAAATTTCTTTTAATAACTTATCGAGTTGGAAGAAATTTTGAAAAACGTGTGTAACATAATATAAAATTTTGCACATGAAAAAATTAAAATTCAGAATTCGAAGTATTTTTCTGAATGCAACAATTATTATTAAAGCATGAACATTTTATTTTGGCATAGAAAAATCTTTATTAAAAAATCGAACACAATACATAAGAAAAAATGAGCAATATAATCATGGAAAAAATTAAGTTGAAGTTTGCGAAACGAAAAAAACATAGGATGAGCCATAAAAATTAAATTAAAGCAAAATTTAGCAGCGAAATATAATTTTACAAAAAAAAAACAAAATTTACTTTGGGAGGGTTTGACTGTTACTTACACATGAAGTTGAAAATTTTTATATCCAATTTTACGGAATTTTCAATTAAAAACTTTATATTTGAAAAAAATTTGAGAAAAAGTTTTAAAATATTTTTGGAAAAAAATTTTGAGTTGAAAGAAATTTTAAAAAATTTGTGGTGGAAAAAAAATTAGGTATTTAAAGAAATCAAAATTTAAAAAAATTTTAATGCTGAAATTTTTCACAATTGAAAATTTTTTAAAGCGGTGGGAATTATTCCTACCAGCTTTGAGCCAAAAGTTATATAGGGCTTTTGACTGAGGTGCTTAGTTGTGCACTGTGAACTGGTTCCCGTGTTTGCACAGTCGAGTACCTATGTTTGGTAAGTAGGTGAGAGAGTTTCGTTAGGTAGGTCCTTTGACTAAATAATACTAATGTAGACCGAGCTAGTTGTATACTCAAGGTGTAAAGGGAGTTGTCAGACATCCTATTGGGAAAGAACGCTTTTGGTTGGATAATCATACCATCCTCCTCTTCCTCTCAACCAGGGTTGTTATGCTGAATAAATGCTGCAGAATATTTTTTTATTCTTTGCGGAGAATACCTCATGCAGAATAACTTTATATTCTGCACAGAATGCAGAATAACACAGAAATGCACAGAATAAGCAAAATAATCGGTAATTACCTGACTGACAAATTTGCTGGCGATTCGTTAGCGAGACTAGCGAAAACGTAGCTTACTCTCAATTTCTTTTCGAATAATTGATTTTTCGTTAACGAATCGCCAACTTCGGCTGGCGTTTTTTTGGGACAAATCGCTGACGAAACGCTAACGTTTTTGCGACAAATTCGTCAGTGTTTTAGTTAGCAATTCATTAGTTTGAATTTGTTTTAATTGACAAGGAATTGTAAACAAAATTGTAAACTATTCTCAAGAAAGAAAAAAAATCCAAAATACCGTTGTAGCGTTTTGTGAACAATTTGTCTCAAAAAAAAAACAATGTTAGTAAGCGATTCGTTAACGTTTTTTTCAATTTTTTTTTCAAATTTTGTCAGTTGGGTACGGCATTTACAATTACATTCAAGTATTTTTCATTGTTTTCCCAAAAATTTTCTATTCTGACTTCAGGAAGTTCAGGTGTATGAAAAATTAATCCCATTTTTTAAAGATTGTGCAACGTTTTACTGTTCCAGTTTTACTCTCAGTGTCACAGTATCTGATTGAAAATGAAAAAATTTTGGGCTAAAAAATCTCAAATTTTAACCATTAATTTCACATTATACATCATTCTGCATTCTGCGATATTCTACGTAATCTCTGTTTATTATATAGTTACTCACCCCTTATAATAGTATATCCTGTTGATTCAATTTACTTGAAAATTGCTTGTTTAAATGAAAAAGCACACAAATTAAAAAGTTGTTGATTTAAGCTATGAACGAATTTTTTATGATGAAAACTCAGTAATAGGTATCTGATTTGCACATTTTTGCACAATAATAAAACAACCAATCAAAAGCATTCTTTCCCAGTAGGATGTCTAACGACTTTGTTTACATTACTAGCTAGGTCCACATTAATATTATGTAGTAAAATGGTAAGTCTTTGGCTTGAGACTCTACTGAGGCTCACAACCTACGATGAAAGCTTCTAGAAAGTTCTACTCGTGCTTGGTTTAGGGTAGGGCTTGGCCAGTGAAATCTCTCAGCCAATCACACATCGACTTTCACACCCCTGCACCTCTCGACCAACAATATTGCTTCGCATCTGTTGAGCAAGAAATTAGTTATAGTCAGTACAACGAAAGAAGGCACTTTTCCCCTACTCGATTCATAACACGGAAACCAACGACGTGTGTTGATTTCAAATTTTGTCCAATCACAACTCGACGTTCTTAAATTTTGTGGTGGGAGAATGTAGGGGAAAAGTGCCCTGTTTTGTTGTACTGACTATAGTTCGTCTTCGTAATTTATATGTCGTCACCCAAACATCTACTTCACGATGTAGGTATTTGTACTTAGCCTAGAATTGATGTTTGGTGTAATTTCAATACACATGTCTTAATTATTCTCAGTGTTTTTATTACTTCCGGGTACATGACTAATCAACAAATTCATTTGTGTTGGGTCGAGATATTGGAAGTTAGGAAGATGGGTAGTCAGTTTGGGGAGTTAGCCTAACCCCATGAGAGTGCAATATCAGCAAAATCACATGTGCCAGCCTAGGCCTAAGTCAAGGGATATTCACTCATCGCCTACACAGCTCATCTGATCTTCCTCATCACTCCAAATCACATCTCACCAGTTCATTTTTTCAGTGAAGTATAATTTTTTAATTTAAATTTTTCCAATTTTTACTTTTTAATTTTCCATAACTTCATCTTTCTTTCAAATTTCTTTCTACTCAAAAATTTTTTCCAATAATTTAAAAATTTGTCTTCAAGTAACTTTCTTCTGAACTTTGGATTTTTTAAAAATTAATAAATTTCAGATTTTTCAAAATTATTTCTTCCAACTCAATTCTATGATTGAAAGAAATTTTTTTAATATTTCAAAAAATCAAAATTGGAAAAATTTTCTAATATTTAAAAAAATTATAATTGAAGAAATTGGAATTAATTCGGAGTTGGATCGTCGAAATCCCTTTTTTTGGCAGAAATCCGGTATGATGTAGACACCTAGACAGCCATTATAAGGTATATACCGTGAACGAGGTGATACGTAATTGAAATTAAAGCAGAAATTGGTGCTTTTTTTTATTAAAGAAAACTATGAATAAAGGTAAAAAAAATAGGAAGGGGGAAGGGCATGAACGAAAAAATTCGAAATAGGTTTATATTCCTACATAACGAACTGAAATCATCGTAAATTGGCAATTATGTACCTACTTATGAATGAAAATTACCTACGTCGTGTTTTTTTGTGTGATATGTACGTAAGAAATCTTCACTACATGTGTAGTTTAAAATGTATCTTTAACTTTAAACGAGACATTTGTGGTTGATTCGACAAGTTAATTGCCAGGCATATATGTACGACTTGCTGTATGGGGACATACAAGGTGAATAACTTTGCCATCGGAAACTCATTTGTATCTGTTATACGCGATTCGAATTCGCATTCGGGGTGAATTTGCGTGACCTTTTCCCTAACCTAATTTTTGTTTTAATTGTGCGGTAACATATAGCGCATCTTACAGTCGACTCCCCGGAGGAAATGCGTTTCCGAAGACATTTATTTTGTTGCGAAAACTAAACCATTTTCCATACAATCGACGTACCCATTATTTGCCGCATGTAACCGAAACACGACGGTTTTGGTTAATGAAAAGAACGATTTTCGTATGTGCGGTAGGTGTACCCTACCCTGCCTCCCCCTCCTTGTGCCACGATCCTATATACGTATGCGAATAAATTATACGCTCGTCTCTTTTATATATCGGGCTGGTATAGTTTTTCCGTAACCGTTTGTGAATCATTAATACGATTATCGTAAACACTCGGTGTAAACTTTAAAGCAAATATTTTCTGTAATCGATTTTTTTCTCGAGCGTGAAAAAGTTGCAGCTTTTGGAAGATTTTTTATGACGATTTCATGTTGTTTTCGAAAGTTGGTTTTTAGCTTCCGTTTCGGCGGCGTTTTTTTTTTTTCGTCGATGTTTTGGTGAAGAGTTTTATGAATTTCAGCGTATGTCAATAAGCGTGCGATATTTTCTTGTGTGATGAAGTTTACGAGTAAACTAGCTATTGTTTGTGAACTTTGTTTGAATTTTTTTTAGGAATTAGGGTCGGTTTCGGTTTTGACTTTTGAATTGTTGAGAAGAGTATTTGGAAGTTTTTTTGAGGGATTATAGGCCAAAAAATGGGCATATTAACTCGTTTGGCGAGAAAAAAGACTGGAAAAATGCCTAAAATAATTTATTTGAAATTTTCTCGTTGTAAAGAAGGGTATGATTTTTTTTTTCAAAACAGATGCAATGGCTCAGTTATCCAAATTAGGTCACTTATTGGGTAATATTTGACAGATTTTCTTCAAAATTGAAAAAAAAAACATGAGATCAATTCTTTTTAAGATTTTGCAAATTTCAACTATTTTGGTAGTCTCCTATGCTTACTATATGTACCTGTTCATTTTAAAAGTAGCAAAACTTTGAATTTTATTTTATGATACATAATTTCAAAGAAAATTCTAAAATGGAAATTGTGACCAAATTTTACCAACAATGACAATTTTTTGAAAAATTTGAAAAATGTTGACCAATTTATTAACAATTTTCAGAAAAATTTCTAAATAAGTTTTAAAAAATGCTAGAAAATTTCAAAACAAAAAACCCATAGTAAGTGAAATTCTTACTTAAAATTTCAACAGAAAATTGCAAAAAAATATTTGTAAAAATTTCAAATAAACGTAACAAATAAGGTCTTAAAAATGAAAAGTAAAACCTGGAACTTTGAAAGAATAATTAGAAACATTTTAAAACAAGTGCGAAATAATTGAACAAAGTTTTGTGGCAAAATTTCATTGCTTTAGTACGAAAACTTATAAAAGAAATTGAAGCAAAATTTTAATGATTTTTGAGGAAATTTCAGAAAACCCTGAAAAATTGAAAATTAGCACAGAAAATTTGATGCTTACTTACTGTCTGTCGGTTATATCATGATACTTTTTGCAGTGGTACAAGCAATAAAAAATGCTGCAGGATTTCTCAAATTAACAAAAAATAAACATTAGATGGCTGGGAATTAGGAATTTTGTTCCAATTTTCCAAAGAAAACAAATGTTTTGGTTGTTTATTTCCCTTTTAAATCTTTTCCGATGCTTAAAAACCCCTAAAATTTAGAATTTTTCCCCCATTGGTAACTCTGCAAAAAGTGTCAAGATTTAAAGGTGCATAATAAAGGAAAACAGAAAATTTTCGGTAAGTACAAACGAATTTGAAACAAACTTCTACTTGAAATTTTGAATGTAGATAAATATCTAACGATCCAAGAAATTTAAAAATAAATTTCCAATAAAAATCTCAACACAATCGGGAATTTTTGAAACGGATTATTAGAAATGTTGAGAAATTACTACTTTTGAACAATTCTTCCGACAAACTTTTGAAAAACTTCCGGGAAAATTTTGAGATACATTTTGGAAAGTTTCAAGACAACATTTTGAATTTTATCAAAATGAAATTTGAAAAAAAATTAAAATGCGCGTGAGGTAATGATGGAAATTTTGTATAAAATTCTGAATTTTCCTTTAAAATTTTGAGATAAATTTTCCTCTAAAATTTTGAGCTAAATTTTCCTCTAAAATTTTGAGTCAAATTTTCCTTTAAAATTTTGAGCTAAATTTTCCTCTAAAATTTTGAGCTAAATTTTCCTCTAAAATTTTGAGCTAAATTTTCCTCTAAAATTTTGAGCTAAATTTTCCTCTAAAATTTTCAGTAGAGTTTTAAGATAAATTTTCGTATAAAATTTTGAGATAAATTTTCTTATAAAATTTTGAGATAAATTTTCCTATAAAATTTTGAGATAAATTTTCTTTTAAAATTTTGAGATAAACTTTGCTATAAAATTTTGAGATAAACTTTCCTATAAAATTTTGAGATAAACTTTTCTATAAAATTTTGAGATAAACTTTCCTATAAGATTTTGAGATAAACTTTCCTATAAAATTTTGAGATAAATATAGTATTTGTGTTTTATTTTTAATTAAATTTTAGTGTAACATTTTGACGTAAATTTTAGTGTAACATTTTGACGTAAATTTCAGTGAAAAATTTTGACGTAAATTTTATTAAAAGAATTATACTTAAATTAAGTATTGCACCAATTTGAAGCGAATTTTGTTCAAAATTTTGGGATTAATTTGTTTTACTTATATATTTTTTGAGATGAACTTTTAAATAAAATTTTAGTAGTTTTAAAAAAGTCAAGAGTCAAATTTTTGTATCAGGTAATTTTGGAATGAGTATTTCAAAAAATTTGAAGTAAATTCTGAATGAACTTTTGTAAAAAAGTTGAAGTACCTAAATCTCGTAACGGCTTTCATGACAATTTTATGATAGATTTTGGTAATGGTAAGCTAATTTTTTTTAAATTTCAAGACTTTTAAAATGCTGTGAAATAATGTTAAGAAAATTCAATCAACTGAAATCAAACCTTTGAAAAATCATAACAAAATTTTATTTTTAATTGGCAATAAGTTTTTTTTGAAAAATTTAAAAATGTGGGTAAATTTTCAGTTGAAAAAATTTGTCTAGTTTCAGATGATTGGTGGAAAATTCCTTCTGACAATCAGTTGAAACTTTCATTATTTTGTCTTACTCTTCTTCTCTCCTTCTAAATACCTACTCGTAAATACAATTTTTGGTTCATTTCAATTATTCGGACATTCCAGTGTTTTTGGTGGCATCCGTGATGATTTATGGCACTATTTTCTCAAGAATATGGCACCGGGGGGGGGGGGGTCAATAAAATTATTGCAATGGTTTTGAGGGATTAAACTGAGATGTCTCAGACGCTTAAAAATTGTTCATTAAAACTGCAGAAAAAATTTCATTTGTTGAGAAAGAATCGCAAATAAAAAGTACATACAAGCTACACTAAATATCTCTACTTCATGAACTTCAGATGTAAGACTAGACTGAAATCCGCGTCAAATCATGACATTATTCACAACATAATTGTTTTGGTATAAATGGGTAAATTTCGAACCCGAAATAATGTCATCGTAAGACGGTCTTTTTATACGCTGGTTTAATAAACTCGGAACCATCGAACCATATTAATTGATTGCCGTTTTTTTGCTACGTACGATATGAAGTCGTAGTCGCATACTTTTTCCACAACTACGTCGGATTTTCTTCTTGCTTTTCTGCTGCATCGACGTCTCGCAGAAAAAGGATAACCGTTGAAGTAAAAAATTCCTTATTTTAAATACGTCCGAACGATTTCCCATCACACATTGTGCGCTAACATCTTGCAAACGCATTCAACTATAGCCTCATGAATTTTCCAAAACTCGAGTCGAAAATTTTGCTCTATATATGTCGAATATCCTCGTACACTCTCGCACCATCACGACAAGTACGAGCGGCGAAAAAGAAAAAAGAAACGAGTTTGTAATCTTTTTAAAAATTTCCCAGACGCAATTAGGAAGACGCTTATGGTCGCACGTTAAATAAAATTTTACGACATGTAAAAATTTAATTTTCTTTTTGACATATTACGCCCATTAGGAGATATTTTTTTAATACTTACAGCTCGAGCGCGATAACTCATCGAGCGGAAATTAAACGTGGTATGATATAGAGTTTGAAATTAACTCTTGTTCGCCGCGCTGAATACAAGTTTAAAAGTATGACGACCGAGGATTTTACCCGTCGTCGTTGCTATAAGCAGAAGCCGAAGCGGCTGGAGAAAAAATTGAGATTATTTTTTACGTTTTGAATCGACGATACTGCTTCATTTTGAAAGTAACTAAAGAACGATGATTTTTTCCCTTTCGCCCGGTTTGAGAAAATCCCGCTGCTGCCAACATTTTACCGAATATTGTCAAATTTTTCAAACGATGAGATTTTCTCGTCTTTTCTTTTCGATAGAAAAATAAATAAGGAGTATGGTAAAGATACGCTGCGCGTTTTCGAAATTAATTCCGCGAAAAACCGCGTCGAATTCGACACGTGTCGAAAATGAAAAGTTTCCAGAGAATTGTATGCATGGTAAATCAAATAAATCAAGTAACAGGTTGGCCTTTTGCTTGATAAATTTTTGATATATTTTTGTCTCTTTCTATCGCTCATTTCGAAAGAAAATAATGTGGTATTGCCCCCTACCTTACGAAAAGGTTTCTCATTGTTTTAAAATTATGATTTTTTTTATATAAATAGACTGCAAAGTATCCAGATATTTAGATTTTTGCTAAATGGTGAAGGAAATGAAGTCAACCTTTATAATTGCTCACAAACTCATTTTCTTGTAGAGCTTACTGATAATTATTTATTTCCAATCACAAAATAAAACCGAGTATCCTCGATACAAATTACTATACTTACCTAGTCACGATGATAAATTTTTCAATTTTTCAAAAATTTCAGCCAATTTTAAATCGCTTGTAATTATTTTTCATCATAAGACCTAAAATATTAGAAAATTATTTTTGAAGATTTTTAAAAATTTAATATGAATTTTAGACATTTTGAAATCTACCAATTTTTTTTTATGTCTCATGTTCAGTTTAATTTTCAAAAATTTTAAACAATATAGGCTTTCTCACTATTTTTTATCTAGAAAGGAAACAATTTCTGCGTAAAGTTGCCTGTTGAAGAAATTATATTGAGTAGCATTTTTATTATTTTTTTTATTTTTTTACTTCTTTAGAAATTTTTAGACATTTGATAGCCTCAAAATATTTTCCATCTGATGAAGTTAAAAAAATTTTTGATTCCATCTTCAACTTTTTTTGGGGGCTTTTGGAAATTTTGAATGATTTTATCTCCTTCTCCTGTTTTCTTCGAGTATTGGGAAAACAAAAAAATTTAGTTCAATTTTAAGCATTGTTTTAAATTTTTTTGAATTATTGCTAATTTGAACTCTTCCTCTCCCCTCCTCTCCTAAATTATTTCTAATTACATAGATAAGTCAAGAAATTTTCTGTCCAACTTTCAACGATTTTTTTTTTTGAAAATTATAAAAAAAATTTCAAGTTGAACTCCTCTAGATATTATTTTTCATCTTGGAAAGCTAAAAAAATTTTGAAGCAGTTTATGTTCAGAAAAACTACATCATGATGCCGCTGGAAAAAAGGGTTCAAAACCTAGATAGAAATTGTCCATAATTGAAAAATTCATATTTATAGTTGGACTTGTCTTCGTTTGTGCATTACAGTGAGCTTAAAGTTGGACTGATTGGACATGTTTTCTGAATCTTGATTCATTCATGTAAACGTTGAAAAAAATGGGGTGCCGCTGAGAAATTTTTTTTAACTTACGTTAGATAAAAAAAGTCCGAAACTGAAAAGTTAATTTCTGGTTGGGCCCATGTGAGGTGCAGTGATCCCTGTAAAATTGATAAAACCTTGTTTTGAATGCTTTATAATATTTTTTTATTGATTTTTTTCACCTTCCTTCACCGGACCTCTGATTTTTGTAGAATTTTTGAAAATTTAATAAATTGAAGCTTTTGAAAAAAAGTGTGATATTTTTGAAAAAAAATGGTTAGGTATGTACTTTATTACCAATTATATCGACCTATCGAATCCAAACTTGACCATCTTCAGCCATTCAGGAACCAACAGTGAAATTTTGATTTTCTCCACTATATTTTCAAATTTTTCTAAATGACGTCCAAATCAACTTGAGCAACAAAAAATCCAGTTCTTGCTTCTTTTCAATTAGTTCAACGAGAAAAATTCATAGTTGACTCGATTTCCAGTTGGATTTTTGTAGTATTCATTTTTGACGAGGTTTTATTAAATTGAAAAAAATTCGTAATAATATACTGAAGGCTCCAGAATAACTGCAAATGGTCAGATTTGGTTTTAAGGAGTCTATATGGAGTGGGAAACGTTCATTACAGCAGACTGGTCAGGCAACTCAGCGATTCGGCCGTTTTAATAAAATATTTTGAATTTTTCCCCTTCAATTGCTTTTCAAAAATACATGTATACCAAAGAGGCTCACCTGGATATCGATCCGAGGGTAGATTTTTCCGTTGAACTGGTCGTAAGGAAGCGAAAACTGATTTTTTTCTTCTGTTCAAGTTAATTTGGTCGTTTTTGGAGAAATTCAAAAATCCTTGAAGAAAATCGAGATTGTGCTGGAAGCTCTGGAATACTTGGAAATTGTGAAATTCAGCATAAGAAGATCGATATTACAAGGTATCTAACAGGTAGTGAAAATAGTGAAAAAGCAGGGAATAGGAGTCAGCCAAAAGTTGACTCCTGGCTTGACTCCTGGAATCAAGGGAGAAAGTTGGCTCCTGACTCCACCTTGACTCCGGAGCAGGGAATAGAAATCAGCCATAGGTAATTAATAATTTATCCGAGTGTAACCTCCCACAATATTACGAATAGGAGAAGGGGGAATTTAAAAATTTAAAAATCGACCCCTGACTCCACTTGACTTCGGAGTCACTTTCAGACCTCGACTCATGACTCCACTTTGATTCCGGAGTAAAGCTCACACCTGACTCCTGACTCCAACTTTACTCCGAAGTCAATCTTTGACCTTGACTCCCTGACTCCGGAGTCAAACTGGAGTCGGACTCCAGAGTCGACTCTTATTCTCTGCGAAAAAATAATAAAATCAGTCAAAATTTCAAGAAAAAATAGTGAAAAATTTTTAAAAAACCGATTACGCGAAATATTTTTGAAAATTGTATATTCTTTTCATATAGTCGAGTCTCAATTTCACGAAAAAACACATCCGCTCGACTGAGATGATTGATTTGTGTTCTAGACATTACAACAAACAAATTTAGCCCAGATGCCTTTTTTTACCCCTCCCCCTTTTCCGAGGGTCCGCCCCCTTTCTTAAAAACGCCTGTAGCGCTCCTCATATGGGTTCTAGTGAAAAAAACTTCCCACAAAAGTTGTCCCTCAACATCTCAGCTACAAATTACTTTCTATAGAAAATCCAATTTGGGGCCACCGGTGCCCTTCAAATTTGAAAAAAGTATTTCAAAAAATCATAAAAATCACGTTTTTTTTATTGTTACCGAAAAGTTTCCAAGATGAGTAAAATTTGTAAATAACCAAAAGAATTCAGAATTAAATTTCCTGTTTGGTGAGTTATATCACGACTATTTTCGTCCCGCTCCCCGTTACATACAGGCCCACCTCCCTCCCACACATCAAAAATTTCGGTCTTATAGAAAAATTTTCCAGCAAAAATTATTTTTCACCGCCTAATCTACAATTTCGGTCATTATAAAAATTATTTTTTGAGCAATCCCTACCCCTTAAATTCGAAAAATATCCCTCAAAAATACATAAAAATACGCTTTTTTACGCTTTCAATGCAAAGCTTTAAAGATAATTATGTAGACAGAAATTGAGGGGAAAGTGTCTAAAAATCGTAATTTTTAATTTCCAGTTTTGTATTAAGAAGCAACTAATGAATATACCTAATTTCTGACTACATAATTATCTTTAAAGCTTTGCATTGGGAGTGTAAAAAAGTGTATATTTTAATGTATTTTTGAGGGATATTTTTCGAATTTAAGGGATAGGGATTGCTCAAAAAATAATTTTTATAATGACCGAAATTGTAGATTAAGTGGTGAAAAATATTTTTTTACTGGAAAATTTTTCTATAAGACCGAAATTTTTGATGTGTGGGAGAGGGTGGGCCTGTATGTAACGGGGAGCGGGACGAAAATAGTCGTGATATAACTCACCGAATAGGAAATTTAATTCTGAATACTTTTGGTTATTTACAAATATTACTCATCTTAGAAACTTTTAGGGAAAAATTGAAAAAACATGATTTTTATGATTTTTTGAAATACTGTTTTCAAATTTGAGGGACACCGGTGGCCCCAAATTGGATTTTATATAGTACGTAATTTTTAGCTGAGATGTTGAGGGACAACTTTTGTGGGAAGTTTTTTTCACTAGAACTCATAGGAGGAGCGCTACAGGCGTTTTTAAGAAAGGGGGTGGACCCTCGGAAAAGGGGGAGGGGTAAAAAAAGGCATCTGGGCTAAATTTGTTTGTTGTAATGTCTAGAACACGAATTAATCATAAAATTGCTTTTTACAGCTCAGTCGAGCGGATATGAAATTGAGACCTGACTATAAAAAAATTTGATTTAAAATACAGATTTTCTTCCAATTTGGATTTTTTTCTGTAATAAATTTAATCTCGTTGATTTTTTGTAGAAGGAAGGGGGGTCGAGTTGAGAGATTTCTGAAAATTTGGTAAAAAGTAGTGATTTTTCAAAAAAAAAATCCTTTAGATAGGTATCTTGTATTAAGTAAGAACCTAAGTTTCACCAAGTTTTTTTTTGTATGTACCTACCTTTTCAAAACTGTCACTTGTCACATTTTTACTGACAACTTGAAATTTTAAAAATAAGCCAAAAATCGAAGTGTTGGGTAATCGAAAGTTTGGCTGCAAAGGTTTTAGAAGCTGTACTTTCCAGAAATCGCTTTATTATTCCATTCATAGACACTTAGACAGCCACTGAAATAGTTCTCTTGTAAGAAAATTTCTTTGAGGCTTGAATTTTTGTTGATCAATTTTTAACGCTCTTTCAAAATTGTTTAAAAATTTAGATCGACGACCCTCCCCCCCTTTTGATTTCTCTTCTGCAGGGAATACAATTTTCGAGGTACAATTTCGTGTTCAGAGAGACTACATTGAAGAATTATGATGAAAATTTTACAATTCAATTTTTAGGATTTTTTCATTGCGATTTTTCGGAATTTTCAAACTTGATTGGTTCACTCATTTTTCATTTGGAGGAAAAAATAGTGAGATTTAACAGACAATTTTAAGGTAAGATCTTAATTTGGTATTCCAAACTCGAACATTTTCTCCCCCCCCCCCGTCTAGTTGTAGATAATCTTTATTCGTTCTCTAAAACTTCTTAAACCGAACTTGGTCTTTCACTCGACGAGAATTCGCTTCGATGGGAGTTTCCGTTCATTCACTTACAAAACCAAGTACCCAGTAACTCGTTGAAAATTGACAAATAGAAATATGTAATCAAACGAAAAACTACAAGAAAACGCGACATCGCTACACTTCCTTCTACAAGCGACCAACATCGACAAAAGCGCAACTGGATAATTTATCGTCAAAGAAAACACCGCACCGAGTTATTAATAAATAAGAATCTTGCAACTCGTACAACGCTGCTAGAACAACACGGATGCCCGTTGGAGCCAGGTATGGACCAGGAGGGTGGAAAAAATTAAAAGTTGAAAACTTCTCGGTACAAGGAAGAACTTTACGCTGTTAATCATTCACGTTTCGGAGCAAGAGAACTTGGAGCACAACTGTACTTACAAGGAGACGAAATTGACTCGCAAATCTCGGTATGCCGAATGATTCTCGCGTAATTTCCAGACACTTGTTTGATAATAAGTTGGCGGGTTTTGAAATTTCACTCCCGAACGGACCTCTATAGTTGTAATCTCTTTGAAACTCGGCTCGTTTGGTACCTCTGTACTTACCGATGTTTAAAAAATATTCGACACGAGCTGGCGGCGTCGCGGAATTAGTTAACCGTAGGGTAACCGCGTACACGTACGTAAATTTTACAATATAAATAAATTACCTCGATGGTATTTTTGTTGGCGGCTTTTTCGACATCTTTGCTCGATAAATTTTACCCAACGTACGGATTATATTCGAGCATTGGGTAAAACCAGATACTGAGAGACCTTCGAATTGATAATTCATTTTCGCGATTTCACGTCTCGTCGTCGGTTGGTGATTTTTATTAAGAAAATTTCCATCTAGGTGTACTCGAAAGCGAGCATTTATGGGTAGTTTATGTTGATTTGTAATTGTAAACGTGCGTCGAATAAATTAAAATCGAGGCTCCTTCGTCCCTTCCAATATTTCCGCTAAATGGTTTAAATGTGGTACTTATTCGCATCGCTGTGCTGAGTACACAATGTTTCCAGCACAGACTTCGAGTGTAATCCACTTATGTGTAACTTGCTCTTATCGTATTTGTTATTTTTGGTATTAGACGGATTGAAATTTACACAGAAGCAAATAGATACCTACGCGATATGAAAATTCAATTCGTTGTCTGCAATCGATGATTAAAACCTACCTGAATTTCAATTTATGTGGGTATTCTTTCCAATGGGCAATTCTGCCCTTGGCTATTTTCTCTTTGAAAAGAAAATCCTTTATAATTATTTTTCAATCTTATGGTTTGAAAAATTCTTAGCATTGGCCAATTATTAAGCCAAGATGGCAAAAGTTGAAAAGACCAAATTAAATTATTCGTATTTCTGGCGAAAATTATTATAAGAATTTCGTAGCCGAAAAATAATTTATAAGTATTAAATTCTAAGAAACATTCCCATTAAGAAGAATACTCGAAAAAAGGCCTCGGTCTCGTAATTAAAACCAGTTTTTGTTATTCCATCTTTGCATTTTGTTCATTGATAAACTATAGAAGTTGGTTCGCAGATATCGTTATCAATTTGCAAGATTCGCTTCGCCATTAATTTAATTACTTGGTCGTTGTTGAAATTACAATTTATAAAGTTTTCTTGGATGGAACTCATCGGTCGTTGTAGAATTGAAAGATACACAAAAGTTGTTATTTCGCCGAAACGTCTCGGATCTTGGAAATTTTTTTCCTCGGATAGATATTTTGTGTTTATTTTACCAGCGACATTGTACATATAAAATCGTAGATTATAAATAAATATAAAATTCAACCAGCGAAAACATTTTCATTGACGTCGAATCGGAAAATTTTATGCATTTGTGAAATTATTACGTTATGTAAATATTTCGCTGGTGTACTGTATTTCGTCATTTGCGATGCAGAAACGAGCGTGAGTGCGAATTTCCGTTTGGATTTTTTGTAGGGGGTTCATCTGGGATGAGGTGCGTTTGCATATCTCAAGGGGCTATGAAGTCGAAGCTTTTGGTAGACTTTTTGGCAGGGGCGTATTAACCAATAGGCGGAGTAGGCGACGCCTAGGGTGCAGCAATTTTGGGGGGCGCATAATTTGGAAAGCAGTACTTTTTATACGTAATATAAAATATAAATATTAAAAAATTTAGAAGTACGTAGTAAAAAACAAAAAAAATCGTGAAATTTCGTTTAAACGAAAATTTAAAAAGCACGATATTTTTACTTAGAAGTAATGGAATTTTTTCAAACAACAAACTATTGAAAAACGAATTATTTTTTTTTGAAAAACTTTCATTTTTCAAATCTCAGCCCTTGCTTTGCTCGGGCATATAAATCCTAACTTGAACATTTATAAAAAATGGGGGTTGAGGATTTTGGCTCCATTTCAATGCTAAAATATTGATTTATAAAATGAAAAAATTTTAGCTTTTGGATGCTTTGTTTAAAAAATTTTCGCCCTCGCTTCGCTCGGGTTTGATGAATTTACTCAATTCTTTCTTGAAATGATGGTATGAACCCTCTTCTTCACCATTGTGATCGAAAAATTGGTAAAAAATTGTGATCAAAACAACCCTATCACTAACTCTCTGCTGCGAAGTGCTCTTTTAGTTCTCAAATTTACGTTTAACTTTACTGTTTCTCGAGAAAAATGTATCCCCCTCCCCCATCCATGTGTACCTTTGAATTATTTCTACTTCGTCTTTAGAGAAAAAAATGGGGGGGGCGTTCGCATTTACCCTCGCCTAGGGCGTAAAAAATTCTTAATACGCCTCTGCTTTTTGGAGTTTTTTGAAGTAGTGAAAACAGGATGTACTTGGAATCTACCTATCAAGTTTTCGGAGATGAAATGTCGGATTCAGTTTGGTGGTTTTCTTGGCGAAGGGGTGAAAAACTTTGTATGTACTCGTATGAGGTAGAATGATACCTATAGTGTTTGACTTGTACAGAAATTTTTCAGGGTGATTATTTCATTTTTGCAGTTTACAGATAATTTCTTACGAAAAAATAATTCATAAAACAGTTAATTTTTTGAATCAACGTGGATAATTTTTTCCATTTTTTTTCGACGAAATCCGGGTTAAAATTCCTTTACAGAAAATTTTTTTAATCGCATATTTATTTTTTGGGATTAAATTTGAAAAAAAAAACTAAAAATTTTGAAATTATAGTTAATAAATCATATTTCACGATTTTTTTAAAAATGGAACTTGTAAGGTAGGTAGTTAAGGTGAATAATGGGTTGATATTTGAAATCAACATCTGAAAAGTAAACAAAAATTGATATGTGGTAAGATTTTTCCAATTTTTTTTTTAAAATGGGGAAGCATTGGAAATGTTGGATTAAAAAAATTAATCTTTAAAATCAGCAAGTCAGCAGGGGCGTACCCAGGGGGCTCATCGGGCTCGAGCCCCCCTCTCCCCTTAAGCTCAACTAGGAGATTTTTTTATAATTAAAATGTCAACAAAGAGTATGATTTAAAAAAAAAATTCGCCCTCGTTTCGCTCGAGCAGTATTTTACTACATAACTATTTCTTATATAAACATACCACTCTTCAAATTTGAATCTGTTAAATTTGCAAAATTTCTGTCTTTTTTAATCAGTAAGATAATTTTAATTAAAAATTAGTGATTTTTCGGTCAAAAATGACTAATTTCTCAGTCAATGTCCCATTTATCAGAAAAAAATGGTAATATTGAGCAAAAAAATCATTAAACCTTGCCATTTTTCAATTTTTCTTCGCTCAAATCTGTAGGTATATATTATTTGCCTACTGAAAATACCCCAACTACTCCAACTCACTGAAATAACAGGTTACTTCATTTTTTCATTAAATTTTGACCCCCCCCCCCCATTTTTCTCAAAATCTGAGCCCCCCCCCCCCCCCACTACACAATTTCTGGGTGCGCCTATGCAAATCAGGAACATGAAAAACGATACGTCCCATGGTCTTCAGTTTTCAGTATATATTTTTTAATGGATCAATAGGGAAGGAGAGTACCTATCCTTCAGGGCTCTAAGATCGCGTGACGAAAAATTATTTTAGTTGTGAAGAACATAGAAAGATGTGGGTGCTGTATTTTTGAACTGTTGAAGAAGTTCAAGTACAAAAGCCAGGTCCGTAGTTAGGGGGGGGGCAATACCCCCTGGAGAAATTTGTTAAAAAACCCTTGTAAAAAACCAAAATATGGAAATGCTGCCTCTATAGCATCCTTCCATTAGGTCATTTGATTCCATACGCTCAAAATTTCGATTAGAATCAATTTCCATTCAAAATGTTGAAAATTCTACTCGCTTTAAATTCTTTAATTCTAATAAATTTCTCATTAAAATACCAAGTTTGTGAAAATCTCATTTCAAACGTCAGAATTTTTAGAACTCCTGACAAATACTCAATAATTCTTAAACAAATGGTTGTTTTTTTTTACAATGTTGTGGCACTTAAATAACTTTTAAGATGAATTTTTACAATTTTGATTTTAAACGCATACATTAAAAAAATTTAGAAAATGAATGAGGCTGGAAAATTTATAAAATTCTGAAACAGCATAGCGTGATTTTGGGCAGCAACCAGCAATACTATGCCTACCATGACCTACTAATAAATTTTTCAAATATTTTATCTTTGTAAAAAAATTTGAAAATTAATCAAAAATGCTGTGCGGTTCTTTGAATGTATAGAATATGAATTGGAGCGGATGAAAAAAAAAAACAGATCTTGAATTTTGACGAAAATTGATAAGATAGTTTACTTTGAGTATCGTGTATGAGACTTTCTCAAAAATTTTCGAGCTCTCTCTTCTTCTTACTCCGAGAAAAAGAAAATTGAAAGTTAGGAGACCTCAAAGTTTTGTCATTAAAAAAAAAAATCACAGTTTTATAAACTTTTGGACAGTACCACCTGCTGGAAACATTTGTCATCCTTTAAAATATGCGATTTGAGTTTCTATACACTCCACGCACAAGTGACTTCGAGATTGAATACATTTTTTGCTCTTTATAAGCTGCGGTTGAAAAATTGCGAATCAAAAGTTTTTTTGGTCAAGTAATATAATTTTTGATGAAATTTTTTCAAAAATTTTCACGGCAGTTCTGCCAACTGGAATCACAAATTTTTTTTCATTAAAATAAATTAAAATTATTTTTTGAAAAGTTTCTTGGCAGTATTCCTACTAAAATTTGTTGAAAAATTACATCAAAAAATGTTCTTAATGATCAAGAAAATTTTACTCTGATTTTGAAGATTCTGAGTGAGTAATATGGATTTTTTAAAAAGAAATTCTTGTAGCTTGAAAGATGAATGTAAATTTTTTGTGAAATGGGAGGCGGTCAGTTGAGTTGTCTCATTTTTTATCCCCCCCCCCCTCCAAACCACCCTGACTACGGGCCTGACAAAAGCTTTTTTACAGTGGCACCAAGTTTTTTTTTAAATTGGCCAAAATTTGTAAAAATATAAGAATGCGTCCAATCGGTCAACCTTCAAGCTCATCGTGATGCACAAACGAAGATGACTCCAACTAGTGGCGGATCGAAGCTAGCACTTTTGGGGGTATAACTCGACATTCATTGCTTTGTCGACAGTTAACTAAGAAATCCATAATTTTGCCTTCAATAAAATAAAACATAATGTAGTCGCAGGCATTCAGGGGAGTTAGGGGGCGTGAAAAAAAACTGGTAGGTGGGTATGTTAGTTTTTCGAGGCCCAAATTGAAATTTTTTAAAAAAGTGTGTACTTACATAACCGGAGCGAAGCGAACTCAGAATTTTTTCAACACTACATTTATTACCTCAGTTTTTTATCAAAATTTTTCAACTCAATTTTTTTTAAATTACATCGAATATAATTTCCTTTTAATTTTTTTCTGAACATTCTTTCAAACTCTAAAATTTTTTTCCAACTCGGAAATGCTTTCTCAAACTTTTTCTTGCTGAGAAAGAAATCAAAGTTCGAAATATTAAATATTCAGAAGTTAAAAAAAAATTGGAAAAATATGTATGCAGATTGAAAAAATTTGAGGTGAATAGACTTGAGAATTTTTTGAAGAATTCAAAATTTTTCAAATTTTGAAAAAAAGTGGGAGTTGGAAAAAAATTAGAAAATAATCTGACTTGAAAACGCATTTAGAAAAAGTTTTAAAAAATTTTGACAAAAAAATGTCCAATCAGAAAAAATTTGACAAAAAATTTGAAGTTCGAAAAAATGGTGAGAAAGTTCATTCGCACTAAGGTAAATTAATTGCAATACGTATATTCGATATCGTGTAAATGTGTGGTAAAATTCGCGTAATTTCCACAGAGCGTATTTGCTCATTTCGGCGTAAAATTTCCTCCGCAAGTGGGTAACGTAAACCCGCCTCTGGTCGACGATCTGAAACATATCTCGGATCAAGATATCAATCCGAAGCTATCAGAGATTTTCGTGAGGGAATAATGATCAAAATTGTTTCCAAAATTGACCCTACTCTAACGACCTCCCAACACAACTTCCACAGGTTCAACGGAACTAAAAATTTCGTATACGAGGATCTCAATTCAAAACTCCAACAAAATTCAATTTTTAGCTCCATCTGGTACCGTTGATTATGGAAAATCACGTACGGGTGCGCTACTTACTCTCGAGAATTTACATACATAACGTATACTTAAAATTAGTACAGATTTTCAAAAGCTATTCGCAGCGAAATTAGCCAATATATTCGAGCAAGTTATAGAATATATCTATGTGGCGTGAAGAAAATATGTTTGAAATTCCAAACCATGCGGAATACGTTGGCGGCAAGTTTGCGCTAATTTTTACGAAAAGCTGCGTTCTACATAAACAAGAAAGTTATAAACGCAGACTGAAAACTTGATCTGATTGTGTGAAATATTATTACGTCGCGTCGTCGTCTTGCGATGTGTTGACGCGTCCCGTCGCATCGTAACAGCTAAAGCGAAAGGATTTTTCGTCTAATGTTGTTATAAGTTAGAGGACTTGATAAAAGTTGCTCGTTACAAATTATACAGGCATAATACGCGGCGAAATATCGCGAAAAATTTCCAAATACTCGAATTTAACAAAGGCTTAAATAGGTTTTCGTCTCGCGAATCAGAATCGAGGATAATTTCGAAATCTGGGTTTGCGAAAAATTCCGAATGTGTGGTCGAGTCGTAGTCTTTGGAACGTAGTATATTACGCGAGTACTTCCTAGGGCAACATTTCGAATACTTATTTGAAATGGCATTGATTTACGATGGAAAGTGTTATTATTTTTTTCTCTCGGAGAAGAAAAAAAAAAGAAGGAAAAACCGACGTATCTACGACGACGTGCAACTTTCTTCGTGATCGATTCCATATTCGGTTATATTCTCTATAGACAATGGAGCTTCTGCAATTGCTACACGATGTCACGATTTCCAGGCCCGAAATCAATATTCAACGAAAACTCCCATGAGTATTTTGTTCGTTTATGTTTAACACTTCTGTGTTTAGCGAAAGTTGCCAATATAGCCGAAAGGGCTATACTATTTTATCCGAAGAAGGAGAGAAAAAAATACATTACCTCTTGCTCTCGGTGTGCCAGAGCCCGAGTTTCATTCTGGTAATTCATTGTGTATCGACGGTGCAGCGGGCTTTTTTTCTTTGCGGTTCACTATCTTATAAGCTGCTCGCGTCGAGTCGGGGCTTTTTATTTTAACGGAAATTCTATTTCGTTAAATTGAACGTCTGTGAAAATTTCACTCCGATGGCCGTTCCTCAGGCTGAGTTTTTCTAATAACCTGATATTTATCGGAGTAAATTTTTACCAAATACATACGCATGTGTACGAGTCTGGCGTAAATTTATGTCGAGCCCCGAAAAGTACTCGCCTTATTTCGCGATTGCGATTTCCACTGTGTACAAAACGTTACGCTATATTATTTAGAAAAAAAGAAAAAAGAAAAAGGCAACTTTGGTTCTTAAATTACAGTCGCTATTGTTGTTGGAAAAATATTACGAGCCGCACTTTCAACCGAACATTCTGTAACGGTAAAACGTTTTTTAAATTGTTTTAAATGAAGCCATTATTTTGTTTTTCCCCTGCGACTCTGGAAACATTTACCAAAGAAAAGTTTAATGGATGTTCGATTATTATTTCCAGACAAAATGTTAATTTTTTTCTCGCCTTTTACGCAGGCCTCCTTGCTGTAGAAGTGTAGAGTTTTGTAAACAATTTCAAATTAAATCACATTTATAGTGTAAATCTACCTACGCAGCTAAATGCTACCATTTTGTCAAAAGCATTGTTTAAATGAGAGCGAAGATCTTATGCCATTATATCACGATTTCAATTTTACTCGGTTATCTGTTCATCTTCTATGTCTAAGAGTTTTCTTAATCTCTTTAAAACGCGATTGCATTATAAGGCCATACGTGCTTTGGTGGAAATTCCTCGTCGAGATGCAAGAACAAAGAATTTTCTGGTGTTCTATCAGAGATGGATGGAAAGATATGTATGAGTGAATGTGGTTTGGAATTTTTTTTGTGTGTTTTCGAGAATTTAGATTTTTTTGTTGGAGTTTCTCGAGTTGAAATTTACTTACGTGTAAATTAATCAAATTTAAATTTACTTATACGGAAAATTACTGTTGGATAAATTTTTCAGCTGGAATTACGTATACGTGGATTTTTCTAGATGAAATTCATTTCGAGTTTGCAATCTAACAAGGGAGGTATCTCAACTCAAAGTAAAATTTTGATCCGAAAAAAAATAAATCGAAAGTACATCATAAAAGAGTCCCATATTCAAAATTTCAGGTGCTGGAGTTCGTTTCTCTAATTTTGGCGAATTTTTGAAATTTCAAGATTATCTCATTGCCCTGAAAAATTTGAGAATTTGATATTTTATCAAAGAAATAAGCTGAAATTTGGTACCTATATTCCCTAATTTTGACCCCCCTCCCCCCAATTGATTGGGACAGGTTTCAAGACGTTTCGGAGCCTCCAAAAAAATTTGGAATTTTCCAGCGTTGGAGAAAAAACTAAAAAAAAATGGTCTATACATATGAACTTTAGCGATTGCGGATTACCCATATTGGTGACCTATTTGATCGATCAAAGCACAATTTTGCAAACTTCGTAACTTCCAGTTCAAATTCATATTTTTTGCCAGAAAATTTTTCTTTCGAATCGATTGGAAGCAATTTTGAGAAGTTTCGAAACCTTCTGAAATTTTGGAATTTTCCAGTTTTAATTTAAGGACGTCAAGTTTAGTTTTTTTCAAATTTTGGAATATTTCAAAATTTTTTGGAGGCTCTTACAAGTCTTGAAACGGCTTCTAATCGATTTGGAAGGTTGAAAATAAGGTATCTACCTACTTTCAGTTTCTGACCTCAATACATACGCGCGTTGTCGGCTTTTTAAAAAAAATTGAAGGAAAATTTTCTGTCCAAAAAATATATAGGTACATATTTTAACTGGTAGTTACGAATTTTGGAATATTGTACTTTAATCGATCAAATAGGTCGCCCATATGCGATTTTGCGGAATACATTAACTTTGCGCCACTTAAGTACCGAATCATGGATAATGCCGCGCAGATACGTTCTATTTATTAATCTAATTTTTACGACTTTACATTGATCGTGTAATCTTCAAAAAAAATTTTCAACTCTAAAATTTAAAAAAAAATCATTTCAAACTCCAACATTCGTTCTCAATTTTTTTTCTAACCCTGAAATTTTTTCTACGTGTTTATTTTTTCAAACTATTGAATTCTTCCAATAGGTACTTAATCCTATTTCCCCTAAATTTTTGAAACGAAGTAGTAAATAACAAATCTCTAGACCTTTTTGCTCAAGTCTCTACGTTTTTTTTTTCTCCAACTGCTGAGAATTTTTAAAAATCGAGTTGAATTCCGAAAAAGACTTCAATGCTTTGCATGAACGATTTTTTTTATTTGATGGCAAGACTCTGTACTATAGAAGAACAGGAAAAAATTTTGAAGTCGAAAAAAATTGAGAAGAATTAAGTGCTAGAAAAAAATAGAGAAAAAATTGTAGAGTTGGAAGAAAATTTTAGAAGAAAATGATTTAAAAATTTCAAGGTTAAAAAAATTGAGAAAAATTTTAGAGTAGGAAAAATTTTAGAGAAAGATTTCAGATTGGATAAAATTTTGAGGAAAAATTTCAAAGTTGGTGAAATTTACTGTTGAAAGAGAACAAAAAATGTAGGAAAATTGAGGATTTGGAAAAAATCGAGAAAAAATCAGTTTGGATAGAATCGTGAGAAAAAGCTCAATGTTGAAAAAATTTACGGTGGAAGAGAACAAAAAATTTTAAAAAATTTCAGAGTGTGAAAAAATTCTGGGAAACCCGTTAAGGTTGGAAAAAATTAAGAAAATGTTTCGAACGCGATGAAAATTTCTGAAAATTTGACTTGGAAAAAAACAATTAGTAAGGAACTGACGATGCAATCATCGGATCTCCGCGAACGGCGTTTCTGATTGGTAGATTACGTAAAGTGACGCATCGTTAGTGTATCTCGCAAAATCGCCACCAGCCTGGGTAATTCGCGATTATAGGTGGATAAGTTCGTATAAACCATTTTTATGGTCTTTTCTTCAGTGCTGGAGAATTTCAAAAATTTCTGGAAACTTTGAAACGTCTTGAAACCACTTCCAATCAATTCGGGAGGTCAAAAATAGGGTACACACCAAAATTCAGCTTTTTTCGTTGATAAGATCAATATTATTTATATTTTTCAAGGCGATGAGGTAATTTTAAAATTTTAAAAATTCGCCAAAATTCGAGAACTGAACTTCAGCATCTAAAATTTTTGATATGGGATTCTTTTATAATGCAATTTTGATTTATTTTGGTTTCGGCTCCAAATTTTTCTTTGAGTCGTCGGGATACCTCCTTTGTAAGTTCGAAAAAGTGTTCATGAGATGTGCTTTTTTCGGGGAAAGGAAAATCAGTTGAATTATCACATACATGGGGAAAATATACAATTAGATATTTTGAATTTTTTGAGTGGCAGAATGGATGACCGAACCTTAAAGCCCCCTAAGAGAGCAACATGGAAATGAATATTTCAAAACATTTTGAACAAATATCATCCTCGTATGTACATGTAATAAAAGAAATAAGACTTGTTTTTGTTACTTGCATGAATCAGTATTTAAAAGCAAATGAGTGAAAAATACGATTTTGGGACGAGGGGGTCGGTCAGAGCACGGAGGAGGAGATAGGATCAAAAAGTAAGTCGATATTTGAATTCTACGCCCCCAAATTAGTGAGAATTATTTCTTAACATACTTTTCCCCAAAGTGGGGGGCTAGGGGGCACTGAAGGGTCAAATCCAAAAAATAAGCAAATATTTGAACTCAGTGTCTTCAAAAACCTAACAAACGACAGGTCACACGTTATTTTCCATTTTTTTAAATTTCAACCCTATCAAGATGGCTAAAAGCGAGTTTAGAGGGGTTGAATGAAAAAACGAATTACATATTCGAACTCACCGCCTTCAAATTAGTAGAAATCGATGGGTTACTTTGATTTTTTGATTTTTTTTAAATTTTGGTCCAAATTGTGGACCCTTGTATCCCTCAGAAGTGTAAAGATTCCATCTTGAAAATTTGTTTGTGGAAAAAAGGGTAAAGCTACTACTGTAATTTTTTCATTTTTTTAATGGTCGCCTTCATTTTTTTTACTTATCATAAAAGTTGAGCTCTCACCACCAAAGTTCAACTTTGAGTTTTTCAAAATGCAATTATTGTTTTTGAATCTCCTATCAATTCTCTTTCAAACCCCGCAGACAGTTTTCTCCCAAGTATAACCAATTTTGAGATATGCGCCTTCAGAGTTGAATAATTTGGCAAAAAAATCGCAATTGTATAAAAATTTCGAGGCTCACCCCTTTCCAGCTCCCTTAAGGGTTAAAAGGGAAATAATCATGGTTATATCAATTAGACATTAGACCATCAAAGGAATTTGTGAAAAAAAGTTGGAGCGAAATCGAGAGAACCGACTTCATTTTAGGTTCAAGTTGGTACTTGGTATGGAATCGCCTTATACAGAAAATAGGCGCATGGTAAAAAAATTTATAAAATATCGATATTGTCCCGAGTGTATCCATATTTCAGCTGTCCATCTCCTTTCCACTGTTTTTGAAGACCCAAAACGTAACTTTTCTCAACTCAAGAGCTTCAAATCGAGCTAGAGAGTTGAAATTTTCTATTTAGAGTCGATTTGTGCCACTGATAGGCTCTGTGAAGGTTTGCCCCGGGACCTTTACAGACCAACCCCAAAATTTTCTGGCTTCAACCTTTTTTTTTTCCTTTTGTATAAAAAGCAAAATAATTTCAAAAAAGCATCTTACATCAAATGATAAATCCAAACAGAAGTTCTCCTAATCAAAAATTCGGCTCGTGTATAGCAACTCGCCTGTTATACCTTTTTTTCATCAACCGAGTCCAAGTATGATTTTTTAGACTGAATTTGAGTACCGTTTTTCCAAACTGAGCTAACTTCAAAAACCGTGCATGAGGAAAGGGCCTTAGGTGCCATTTTTTTCCAGAAAGGGCCTTGAGTGCAATTTTTTCTGGGAAAAAATTACACCTAGGGCCCTTTCTGAAAAAAAATGGTACCTAAGGCCCTTTCCTCATGCACGGTTTTTGAAGTTAGCTCAGTTTGGAAAAACGGTACTCATTTATATCCTGATAATTTTCCAAAAACTAATCTAACAATTTTTTTTTTCGTTAAAATCAGATGACCTAGTCTTTTGTATTAGAAAGGTAAAACTGACTACACTTAAAACGTCTCTTAAAATCTCCTGTCAAACCTACATTTCCCATTCTGGCCATCACAGCCGAGGTATATATTGGGTTCACATACGATCTGAAAAATATTCCCATCGTCATCGTCATATTGTTACTGAAATAAAAAAGCGGTAGGTATTAATGTCAAGCGACTACGGATTTCGTTAAAATACACCAAAAAATTGCCAGTATCGTTCAAATGTCAACTCAAAAGACCAACTTTGAGCGGAAATACTCAAACTAGGGAAACTTTTTTTTCAAAAAAAAAAAAACAACTCCATATCCTACGAATGAATATTTCAAAACAAAATTTACTCTTTAATTATGAAAGTTTCGTTTTAAAAAAAAAAAAGTTGGCAAATTCAATTAGCATAGGTAGGTTGCAAGGGAAAGTACATTTAGAGAAAGGAAAAAGCGCGCCAAATGATAACTAAAATGAAAGGTCAGTATCATTTTTAAAAGCACGCCGAGCTGTGTGTAAAATTTCATTAGACCTGCCATACCGAGTAAAATAAAAGGCACAAATAAGCTGGAAATTTTCTTCAACTATGCCATTTCAATAATTAAAGCAAAGAGAGATACATTTTGTTAGAGAATGCTGCGTGGAATTTATTTATACGCTTGTATATATACATTATCAGTAGAGTTTTAAATAACAATGTAGAGCCGTTTAAAAAACAGCAAATTGTAAACTGGAAATGCGAAAAGGGAAATCTAAGCGTTACGGTAAAATGTAAATGTACTCGGAAAATGTCTTCATTAAATATTTACAATTTTCGTAAAATGGCATTAATTATGTTGAAAATGGGCCAGCTTCGAAAAAACTAAACTCTTAAAACACTCCGGCGAAGAATTAATCGTTAGGTGATTCCAGGAAAGTATAAACAGTTCGAGTTCGGATAAATTGTATTCTAATTTTTACCAGAGTATAAACGCTTTAAAAAAAAGGATAGAATTAAGTATCTATTTGGAGAGAAAAAATAAGATTCCGAGAAAATCGAGTGTAGTTTTAAGTAATTATAGACTGTGACACGAAGATATGATTATAGTAGGTAAGTAAAGGTATTGACTTGAAAATAATACCAACTTTTATTTTAACGTGATATCAATTTCATAAAATGATTGATTGATTTGGTAAAAAGTTAATTTTCGCGAAACGTTCGATTTTTTTATTTGTCATTCGATGATGAAAACTAACTTAATCGAGGATAGATATCATCTTCAAAGTAATCAATCATTGGTGCCTATATCCAACGAGTGTTAAATCGGTTTCCAGTGCATCACGTTGGATTTGAACAGGTTACCTAGTATATGATTATGAAATTGCAACAAGCTTAGTTTGAAAATCTGTGCAGCAAAGTGAAGTAAAAGTTAACGCCTCGTGTGTATCGTTGAATCGGTTTTTTGATATAGCAGAAGAAAATGTT
Organism: Pseudococcus viburni; assembly: GCA_033439095.1. Classification (NCBI taxonomy): domain Eukaryota; kingdom Metazoa; phylum Arthropoda; class Insecta; order Hemiptera; family Pseudococcidae; genus Pseudococcus; species Pseudococcus viburni. The sequence goes on along the minus strand of JAVBJF010000537.1, from coordinate 112,170 downwards.
GACTAATAGTCGTCCGGGGACTATTCAATAGTGAATTTATTGCTCGATCGTAGGAAGGCGTAAATTGCCAAGTTTTTTTGTGAAGTCGATTCCGATATGGCTAACCGCCGCGGATATTTTATCGAATAAAAGCCTTCGAGGTAGTTTTGTTTGAGCTGGTAAGATATGTGATAACGAGGGTGTATGCTGGCGGTATAAATTTCTAAATCGTCGGTCAGTTTTTAGAATTAAGTCGCGTGGATGAACTTGAAAGTGGTCGATTTTTGCGTTTTTTAGTTCATTTTTTTTGCGATTGCGAATAAAAAATAGGGGGTTTGAGAAATTCGTTGGGAAATTCTCATTCTTGAAATTTTTTTGTGTTTCTTGTTGAAGTAAGAATATAATTTGTTCATAATAGGAAGGAGAGGGGTATAAAAAATAAATTGGTTATAAAAATCTTTTTTTTCTCTCATTATTTTCTAAAAAGTTCAATCGTATAAAATTTTCCAAAATGAGCTGAATTTTGAGAATTTTGTTAATTTGCCAAATTTAACATATCTCAAAATTCATCAATTCTTGGAAGTACTTCCAAGAATTGATGAATTTGTTATATTTTTAATATTTAATATTGAAAATATTAACAAACTGGAAATATTTTGTTCAAAGACATAATACTGAAGTGTAGACGGTAACTCACTATAGGCTTGTAAGCAAAGACCTTTCAACACGGAGATGTCAACGTACCTAAAGCAAAAATATCTCTTTTTTCGAAAATCAATTCGTACGTCTGCCCCCCCCCAAAAAAATGAGAATCAATTCACGCATTTCTGAATTCAAATAATCAACTAACCCCCCCCCCCCCCCCCCCCAACACCATAAATCCGTGCGCAAAGTTTTAAAATGCTTATTTTTTTAAGTTTAAAATTCTTAGAAAATTTACCCTCTTTCCCTCTTTCATTAAAAACTTGACTTACTTATTTGAAAATGTTTAAAATTAATTTTCTACACTCCTAAGTATGTAAATGGACATATATGAAGTGGTAAAAATAAACAGTTTTAATTTTTATTTTTAAGAAATTTCGGGGGGGCGAAAAAAATTCTGGCCTTCGCTTGGTCTCCCAAAACTTATGTTGTATTTATAAATTTACATTACTCTTTCATCAGATAGGATTTTCACATGAAAAAATGTCTTTTTAGGGCATTAAAAATCCAATTTTTTCAAAGCTTCGTTCTCGCTTCGCTCAGGTATGAAAAAAATTACAATTCTGCGATCTATCTGAGACGAAAGGGCAAAAAAGGCTCCCTTTTTACCCCTCCCCATTTTTAGCATGTGAAAAAAGTCAGTCCCCCCTCCCCCCTCTTTTCCATTTCGAAAAAGCAAAAAAAGTTGTCCAACACACGGCCCCTTTTGTGCCCCCTCCCCCAATTTTCGATTCTGACGACGCCACTGCATCAAATAAGGAGTTTATCGCAAATAGTCTTGAACAAATTCAAAGTTGGTGATAATTTTAAACCAATTTTAGATTGGAAAAAATTTTAACTTCAAAGTTTGGAAAAATATGAAATTAACAAAAAAATTGAAAAAAGTCGGAGTGGAAATTTTTTTAAAGTTGACAAAGATCTTGAAAAAGTTGAATTTTGAATAAAATTTTCATTTGGAAAAAATTTTATACTACCTAATTTCAGGTTGGAAAAATTTTGTGTTCAAAGAAATTTTGAAAAGATATGAAATTTATTATAACGAATTGAAAAAATGTTGGAATGGAAAAAATTATCTAGTGTACAAAAACCTTGAAAAAATTCCTGGGAATAGGAATCGACTGCGGAGTCAAGTCGGAGTCAGGAGTCAAGGTCACAGATTGACTCCGGAGTCAAACAGGAGTCAGGAGTCAAGGTCTGAGCTTGACTCCGGAGTCGAGCTGGCTGAAATTTGACTCTGGAATCAAGGTGGAGTCAGGAGTCAGGATGTAAGTTTGATCCAGAGTCAAGGTGGAGTCAAGAGTCAACTTTTTGACTGACTCCTATTCCCTGAAAAATTCAGAGCTTGTAAAAATTGAATGAAATGTTCAGTTGGAAATTTTTTTAAACAATTTTAGGCTGGAGAAAATTTTTAATTCGAATGAATTTGGATAAAATGTAAAACTAAAAAAAAAAATGAAAAAATGTTGAAGTTGACAAAAAGCATGAGAAAATTCAAGTTTGAAAAAAAAATGTTCAATTGAAATAATTCTAAAACTAATTTTAGGTTGAAAAAATTTTGAGTTCGAATAAATTTGTAAAAAAATATGAAATTGAAAAAATTGAGAAAATGTTGTATGTAAAAATTATTAAAGTTGACAAAAATCTTGAAAAAATTTAAAGTTGGTAAAATATTTGAGAAAATCAAAGTTGGAAAAATTTTGGAAGCTGAAAAATATCTTGAGAAAATTTCAAGTTTAAAAAAATTAGAGAAAATTCGAACTTGGAAACTTTCGAAGCTCTACAAATTGCAAGAAATAAATTTTTTTTGAGAAACTACAGTTTAAAAAAATTGAGAAAAATGCTTGAGTTGAAATATTAAACTATACTGATTTTCACCACAATATCACTGTGTTTTGCTTTACGATGACGTCAAATCTTGAAAAACATCTTTAGGTTGGCTTGTCTACTTTAGTACATATTAGGTCTTTGATTTTATGTATTTCAGATAACTGGTAAGCATTTGATAAATTTAAACCGTTCAAATATTGCAAACCAACTGTAAAATGACTGGCATTTTTGAAAAATTCGGATACTTTTGTCAATCTGTAGGACATTTTTCAATTAAAAAAAAATGTCGCTATCGAACTTTATTTATTTGAAAATTTTTTGTGATTCATTAATATTGTTTCTGCTTCATCAAAATTCTTCGCTGATTCCTCAAAAAATTTCATTTTCTAATTTTTCTCAAATTTTTTTACAAGATTAATTTTTTGGAATCGACTCAGTTCTAATTCCCTCCATAAGGACCCAAATTTGACCAAAAAGATGAAAAAAACTAGAGTGATATGTTTATTGCATTTTTTTGGGTCGCTGAGTTCAGTACGACCCCGCGAAGACCTCTTCTGCCATAAGACCAGAAAGTGCAAAAAAAAAATACAAAGAAATTATGAAGGAAGGCACGTCTCGAATTCGATGATCCTTCGTCATTTTTCCCTGGTTCATCTCAAAATATTATAGCTCCATTAAACTCTGCTGGTGATTCGTTGAAATTTTTTTCTCATCATCCACAATTTTTTATTCCTTGATCCCAATTTTTTTTATTTTTCATTCATTTTTTTTTCTATTTCATATGAAAATTTCGAACGTAATCAGACACCTTTAGATACGTATATTTCATCTTTAAAAATATTTCCCTCCACTAAATCTTTTTTTTCTTCGTCGAAAACTCTTCACCGCTTCATCAAACTTTTTACCGGCTCATAAAACACATATATTGCTTGTTTCATCAGACCCCCCCTCCCCTCCATTTCACATCAAAATTCTTACTGCTGTGTTATGAATTTTTTCCTTGGTTCATAATTTTCGAAACTCAACCAAAAATGTTTGCTTCTTCAATTTGATCACAAATTTTTTACTAAATGATGACAAAAAAATTGTTGTTAATTTTTCAAACAGTTTTTCCGTCCTAGATAACAATTGACAAGCATTGTTTTTATTTTCACATTGGATTTAAATTTCTGCATAAATGCTGATAGGGTTCATTAAAATTGTTTTTTTTTCTGAGTTCCCCATCCAGCTATACCAATTTTTTCATACGTACATTCGTAGTTTATTACTTAAGAATTTTCTATATTTTAAGATTATTCAATGATCTCAACATGTTAAATGTATAAGTAGGTAATTACCCTAATTACTAAATACGATGTAATATTTCGATTTCAGGCACTCAAAAAAATCGTAAATTTCTGGAAGAATTCTTGCACGACATTCCTACCCCGGGAACTGGGCCATATTTCGATAAATCAGTCTCCATGAATGTGACAGGCCTGGTTGGAAAAACAGCTTACCTGAGATGCAGAGTGAAAAATATCGGAAATCGTACAGTAAGTGTGTTTTTTGAAATAGCTTTTAAGAATGAACCCTACCCAAGTTCGAGCTGATATTCGTAGAATATAATTAATTTTTAAAATACGAGGGAAAATGATATCCTTTTAATGAAGTAGGTATATAATTCATGTACGCATATGTGTAGAAAATTAACGGAGCCCTAATCATTTTCTCAGAATGACGAATTATGCTGGAATCTTGTACGTAGCTAAACTACAATATCGCCTCCACTTATTAATTTATCAGCTATGTACGAATGGGTTTAAAATTTAATAGCTTTTCGTCTACCTTTTAGGAGGTCTTCGATGTAAACGGTGTAAGTAGGTACACGAAGGCAAATTGTACGTACTGCGTGTTATCGTAATTGAATGCACTTTACCTTAATGAATTTGCAAATTTACATTGCACTTATCGATACAAAGTCTTGTAGGATCGTGCGCTTCTGAAGATGAAAGCGTGTTTTATAATTAAAATTGGTACGATGAAAAAAAAAAAATCAAAATGCAATGAAAACTCTATATAGGCGTGAAAGTCACAAAGAGACCTCGAAATTCGCTTTGCACAGCTTTATAGGAAAAATAACGATGAAATATGATATTGGAAAATTTCCCCAATCCGAACCGCACAGCACGGCACCATATTGGTTTTAATTACAACTTGGATATTAATTGAAATGCTAATTACGAGACATTTTTTGCCTTAAATTCGTTAAATAAAACATTTCTCATCGAATACTTTCATATTCGAGCTGCGAAACGAAGATTTATTATTTAGCAGAAGTATTGGTAATATACGTCCTAGTTTCGGAAACTTTGGTACGCCTCGAAATCTGTACAGTAATATCAGAAATTTTGACGAAATTTTCTCGCCAGTCTTGACAGTGTTGTAATATTGTCAAAGAGTGTGAAAGAAAAAGCTCGCAGTTCGCGGCCCGCTGGCTTCGTTGCACTATAATTTATCGAAGTTGAAATTAAAATACTTTTCAGTCGAATTACAACTTTAAAATCCCCTAATACTGTAAAAGTGACCTCGTGACAGGTATAAAATTTATACAGTAATATTCCGCCTTTAAAAGTTTCTCGTCGTACTTTACAAGCGCATAATTATGATTTGTGTTATCAATTTTTTCGCCTCCTTCGCTCCCGAACGTTTCTCCGGTTATTATTTCTTTCCTGTATCTGTACACCGAAATATCGCCCGCAGCTATAGGCCGAATAATCAAATAAAGATCTTACACTAAATTCCGAATTTTCGAATGGAAAAATCAATTTTTAGTGGCCGTACCGTGGCGTATACCTATTTGCCCTCAGATGTTCAATTTAGATAGCGGAGCTATATTCGACGAATACCTACGGTTTATTTTACATTTTTAGAATGTTTTCGTTATAATATTTTGCTGGCTAGAGCTGCGGAAATTTTTGTGTTTATCCCGGGTATCTGGTCGAAATGTTTCGAGGTTTGTTGTGTTGTTATTTCGATGTGGGTGTATTATCGTATTAATTTTTTCCCCCAGGAAGGGTTTCGATTCGGTTTAGAAATGTTCAAATTGTTATTGGAATTAATCGAAAAGATTGGATGGTGAAGTAGAGAAGAAGCGTAATTATTTCACGTGTGAGAGTATTCGTCGAATTCATGCAGCTTCATAAGGGAGTTGGTGAGTTGATTCCCTGAATGCGGAAATGTGTGATTTGATTCCCATTTTTTTTTTCAGGATATGTACGAGTTGATTCCGAACCTCTTTTAGCCTTCTACCGTTACCCAGGAAATACCACGAGGAGGCTTTTTCAATGTTTTTTTTCGAATTAAAATTTTTCCCAATCCCAATATTTTTTATCAAATTTTTTTCAACTGTGAATTGTTTATAATAAATTATTTGATTCAACTTCAAAATTGTTTCTAAAAAAGTCAAAATTTGTTTCAACTTCAACATCTCTCAAAACACTTTGCAACATCAACACCAAAATTTTTTCTAACTGAAACATTCTTAGATTTTTTTTCAATTTCATATTTTTTCTTCTTTTTCCAATTCAATATTTTTATCCAATTCTAAACTTCTTAAAAATCTTTCAAATTCTAAAAAGCAGTTTTTAAATTTCATGGAAATAATTTTAGAGTTGAAAAAAAGTTTGACAAAAACGTTGGGAGTTTGAAAAAAAAAAAATACCAAGAAATTTAAAGTGGAAAAAAGTTGGAGAGAAAATTTCAGAGTTGGAAAAAAAGTCAAGAAAAATTTCAAAACTGAAAAAAATCCATGAAAAAATGTAAGAAAATTCTGAGTTGAAAAAAAATTTGGCGTTGAAAATACTTGAGAAAAAAATTAAAAGTAAAAAAATAAAATCGAAATTCGAAAAAAAAATTCTTGGAAAAAATTTTGAGCCAAAAATTCAGAGCTAAAAGAAGTTTTTGAGAAAAAGTAGGAATCAACTCGTACATACTCCGAAAAAATGGTAATCTATTCGCCTATCTTTTCACATGAATATTTCGTTGGGAATCAACTCACCTATAGTCTTTCATAATTTAACTTGGACTATGGAATAGAAAACGAAATCTGTGGGAAAAGAAAATTGTACCTATTATTGTAATGAAAATACGAGTATTTTAGCTGCTTTATTTTAAAAAATCAATTTTTAAACTGATTTTTATTAATAATGGAAAGTTTTTATTGTCGCTTGAAATACTGTGTATAGGTGTTAGATAAGCACGAAAGAATAATCAGTAAACACATTGACTAAACGACAATGCCGAAGAATAATGAAAATAACTTGAAAGAACGAGGAAAATGAAAAACAAAATGAAGATTCGGAATTTTCCATCGCAATTACCTAAAAAGCACTCGAAAATAAAGATTCGAAATTTTCGAATAAAGAATAAATAGGTAATTTCGAGATAAATGTTGACATTTAAAAAAAAAATTAATGAGCAAAAATTTTTAGAAAACAATATCAACTTTTGACGCAAATTTTAAAGTAATTATAATTTTTTTTTGGGGGGGGGATACATGTGCGCGCACTTCTATAAAATTGGTACAAGGTTACCCAAACTATGGAATGTAAAATGGTCTTTTTTTTTTCGAGTCATATAGCACGAGTGGATTAATACGAACGATTTCTTCGACGGATGGAATAGGATGTCTTTTTTTTTTACAGTCATTATTTTTATTAGGTTTGTAGAAATAGTGAACGAGGGAAGAAAAAAGAAAAGAATTAATTTTTAGGTTTTTTTTCTCTTCTCAATTCCTTCCGGAAAAGATTTCTGTTGAAGAATTTATTTTAGCTTCGTTCAATTGAAATTTTAAATGGTGCATACGTTATCTCAAAAAAACGGAATTATGAAAAAGAAGAGGGGAGAGTGGAACTTCTTGAAAGTAAAAGTGTTGTCCTGTTTTTCAAAATTAGCCAAATAAAATTTATTCCAACTCAAATTAAGGTATGATTTTTCAACTTATCTTCTTTTTTATTGTTTTGACGACGTCTCGTAAAACAGGAATGAAGGGGGGAAAAGTTGGCTATCAGATTTTCTCTTGGTAATGAATTTTTTCGAATATAGATGGAATTATGTATAAAATTTGGAGAAAAATATTTTTTATTTAACCTGAGGTTTTCTTTTCCCCTGAACAGAGTTGTCAGATTGGGTGATTTTCCATAAACTAAGCTATACAACAATTTAAGTGATTCGAGATTTCTCAACAAATTGATATAAAAAATATGTTTTTATACAAATTTGAACTGTTTTTCAAATTTTTTGAAAACATTTTGACTCGATCCGAACGACCTTTTCTTTACAAGTAATTTTTTCCATAATATTTTCAAAAAAAAAAACTAAATTTGGAAAATCTATTAAAAACTTTGGCGATTTTTCGGATTTGAAATTAGGAATTTTCTGGTACTTGAAAATGGTGACACTGCTCCTGAATTCAATTTTTCTGTAATTTCTTTCAATTCAACTGATTTTTCATTATCCAACCGATATTTATTTTAGTTAATTTTTTTAAAAAATCATCGTACAATTTCAATTATCTTTACAGGCACTATAATTTAATTTTGTTAGGAGGAAGTGATTTTGCTGGAAACCATTTTTCATCAAAAGAATGATTTGAAAATAACTTTAAATCTATCAATTTCTGAACACCCCTTCCCAATACGTAAAAAATGGAAAAAACTTAAAATTATTTCCAGCCTATTTAGAGTGAAGCTGATTGGTAAAAAATGCCTGACTACCTGTAGGTACAGATATAAATCGAATTTAAATATTAAACGTTCAGATACATAATGCCAAACTTTGGGAACCACTGGAAGTACAACACTGATTTTGAAAGAAAAGTTTACGCGAATAAAAAAGAAGGCGCAAGTGAGCTATGTCCGTTATTCTTACAATTTCTTTTATAAATCACCATGGCAAAGGAGGCGACCTCGAAGTATTTGAGGCGAAACAAAAATAAATTGGAAGTACATTATTATCCAAAATTTCAGGTGCTGAAGTTAATTTCTCGAATTTTGGCGAATTTTTAAAACTTCAAAATTACCCCATCGCCTTGCAAAAAAATATAAAAATTTGATCTAATCAACAAAAAAATTCTGAAATTTGGTATATACCCTATTTTTAGCCTACCAAATAAATTGAAAGCGGTTTCGAGACGTTTCGGGGCCTCCCTAGCATTTTAGAAAATCCCACAAAAATGATCAATACGAACTTCAACACCTACATACAATCCCGGATCACCCATATTGGTGACCTATTTGATCGATTAAATCACAATTTTCCGAAATTTGTAATTTCCTTAAAATTTTTCCAGGAACATTTTTTAGCTAAAAAAATAAGAATTTGAACTGGAATGGAAGTTACAAATTGTAGTTTTCACTTTTGTGAATAATTCTCTATTGGAAGTTACAAATTGTCAGTTTTCGAGGGTGGAAAATATTCTGGTCACCATTTCAACGTGGGTTTGCGTGATGCAATAAAAATTATGAGATTTTATCCGTCATCTCTCAGATATTTCCTGAGCAACGGGGATTAATTTTTTTTTAATTTAATATTTTGAAGAAAAATAGTAGACGATTGAATCCTATTTGATGATTCTCCAGCTTACACCCACAACACTTCGAAATAATTTAACGCGACAAATCCTCGAAATTATATTTCTCCTCCTTTATTTACCTTTCTGAAAAGACTTGAGCAAAAAAAAAGAATTCCTACTGAGTTAAAATCATCTCGAGAAGAGAAAAATCTCGACGTATCATTAAGGAAATGAAGTGACAAAAAAATAATGAAAATTTACTGCAACGTATTCCGGCATTTTCTCGTCTATGAATTTTGTATGTAGCTGGTATGAGAAGAGCAACCTTGTTAATCCGTTATTTTCACGTTGAATGTAGGTATATTTTCGAGATATTCATAAAACAAGAATTTTCACCTTTCGTTATCGAACAGAATATGTATCTTGGGGTAGGCAAATCCAATCGAACGAAATTCTATTTCCAATTACGTACCGTATAAGCGTTTTTATTGAATTTTTATGTTTTTTTAAACACTTCCTCAAAGTACGTGATAGAAATTTGACGAATATAAAGAACGTGTGTACGTGCATGAAGTGATATTATCTACGTGTACGATCATCATACTTACGTATCTCTGAAGATACTCACAAAAAAAACAGAAGCCAGGCGAGTCGATAGCGAATATCTACCCAACGTGTAAATTTTCAACTGCATCGTCCGTTGAAAAAAAAAACGTGAATATAACAAATTTTTTCAAATTGGGTGGCGGTGTATTCGTTATAGAGCAAAAATTCGAACTTGTATGAAGAAAGTAGTCTTTCAGGGAAATAACTTTTCGCAATGACCGCCACAGTTTCGATGCATAGTGAACATATGTATTAGCATGGAGGAAAATCAGTTGACAAAGTTACGAGTAAAGTTTTACATACATTCGACAAATGCATTGCGCTCGAGTTTGTGAAAAATAGCAAATTTATCGAATTTTGGTAACCGTAGTCCGGGTATTCTTTATTTTTTGTACCATGTAAGTATACGAAGTCGTGAATAATTCATCGATAATATTCGATTTGATTATTTGGTTATTCTATTTTTTTTTCTTTCTTGTTTCTTGCATCGCATTAGGTATAATTTTTTTGTATGTATATAGACTCCTTTAATATAATTTATTCGCGACTGCGGCGAATAAATTATAATGGCGAGTAAAGCACTATTCTAAGACCTTATTTCTATAATAAATTCTACGCGTAAACGTAGTCTAGGATATTTTATTTCCGGCAATTTATTTGCAGCTCGAAGCAGTATGGTATCATACATTTATGGAGGTTGCTCTTCAGATATATCATCATTGATTTATAGCCTGTTGAAGTTTTATTTGCAAATATTAGATTATTTGGGCATTCTGGGTGGTTAGTCGACGCGTGTGGTGGAAAAGAGCCTGGTGTTTCAAATAACCCTTCGATGTCGTGGAGTGAGAAAAAATGACGAATTTTTATCCTTCGACATTTTTTGTTTTTACTCAATTTGGAAATTATATAAAGAGAACCCTGATCAAGACAGATGAATCTGTTTTCAGTACGGATTTTGAAAATATTGCGGTGGAATGTTTCAGGGACCAAAAAAAAATTAGAGAGAATTTTCTTATTAATTCCCTTCTCCCCTACGTTATAAAACGTGATTTCGCTTTAAAAATTCCTGTTCACCAACTTATTCGCCGAAAATTTTGAAGTTTCTCCAGATTTTAGAAGAAATGGAGACCAATTTATGGAAATTTAAAAAAATACGCTGTATTCTAGCCATGAATTTATGACAAAAATTTCAAACTGCTGTAGCTTTGAACCTTGAGATGATTCAAAGCTATTTTTACTCGAATGTACAATGTACATGTCTTAAGCCATGCTTACTTCAGGTACCTAGCCTACCTATGTATCTATCATTTTTCGCTGAAAATTGGTCTATAACGTTTTTAAAATGAAAATTGCAAACAAATTATCTCTGAAAATTATCAAGAAATTTTCACCGAAAATTGGTAAGATTCACTGAAAATTGATAGATAACAATTTTATCTAGAAAGTAGCAACCAATTTCACTGAGAAGTACTCTCTCAATTATAAATCAGTGAAAATTATCGAAAATCACTGAGAAACGGCCAGAACTGCAGCAAAGTAGAAAATCAGTGAAAATTTTTTTACTGAAAAGAAATCAGCGAAAAAAATCACTGGAAATTAAAGAAAATTCACTGAAAAGTAAGTGAAATTTATGAAATTTACTGAAAATTGGTGAAGCCCTTTGAAAATTTAGCGAAAATTTGATGAAAAATCAGTGAATTTTGCTGATTTTTTCTGTGCTGCAATTCTGACTATTTATCAGTGACTTTTCACTGATTCAAAATGAGAGAGTAGTTAAAAACTTTCAATGAAAATTGAAAAATTAATAATTATATTTTCACTACAAATCAGTAATAATAGGTAATGATTTTTACTGAAAAACTGGCGAGAATGTTTCGTTGAAGAATTGTCATACCATTTCACTAATCGGGAACAATTTTTCACCAAATATTAGCACTTCTTCATTGGAAATTGGTTACATTTTTTTCTGAATATTAGATGGTAGAATTTGTTCACTTTGAATTAAATGATAGAATTTTTCACTAAAAATTAGTGACTCATTTTTCACTGAAAATTAGTGACTCATTTTTCACTGAAAATTAGTGACTTATTTTTCACTGAAAATCGATGACCATTTTCCACCGAAAAGTAGTGACCCTTTTCCACTGAAAATTAGTGACCCCTTTTTTCACTGAAAATTAGTTACCTTTTCACCGAAAATTAGTGACTTATTTTCATCGGAAATTGGTTACATATTTTTCACTGAAAATTAGTGACATATTTTTCACTGAAAATTAGTGACTTATTTTTCACTGAAAATTAGTGACTATTATCCACAAAAAATTACTGACATATTTCCACTGAAAATTAGTGACATATTTTCACTGAAAATTAGTGACATATTTTCACTGAAAATTGGTGACATATTTTTCACTGAAAATCAGTGCCAAATTTTTCAACAAAAATTGGTGACATTTTTTCACTGAAAATTAGTGACAGTTTTTCATTGAAAATTAGTGACATTTTTCACCGAAAATTAGTGAATTTTTTTACCAAAAATTACTGTCAATTTCTAACTGAAGATCAGTGGCAATTCTTCACTGAAAACTAGTGACTATTTTTAGAAAATCATGATATATTTCATGATATTTTTCAAAATTTTTTTGCATACTTGAGAAATCCTTCATTTGAAAACATATCAATGTATCTATCTACGTTTGGCTGAAGAATTGCCTATTTTTTTATCTCATTTCACAAATTGTATATTTTTTTGAAATAGGTACATCGCACAGTGGGCCAGGAGACCCCCAAAAACGCTCGTTTTGTGCTAAAAAAAATCATCGTGAATTAAGTTGGCAACACTGCTAATGTGTTGTTAGATATCAGGGTAGCACGGAACGAGTAGCGAAATTTTGATTTTCGTCTTCCCCTTCCCTCCAGCCCCCTTCAAAGTTGACGACTCACAGTCTACTAGTTTTAACTTGTTTTTGCGGTATTTGCAAAGTGATATTACTTGGGCTCATGTTGATATTTTTAAGATGTCTATTAGTGCAAAATATTCAGAAAAGTAAGCACTATTTAGCTATGCAATCGGTTTTTAGATTTGAAAAGTAATAATCTGATTATGCTTCCTGAAAGATGCCCATATTTTCAGGAGATTTGAAAAGGTTTTTGGAGTAAAACTATACTTTCTCAGTCGGCGTCAGTGTCCGCTTGTGGCTTAAGTGGTAGTTTTAAGTGTCCTGAAACCGAATCCGGTGTTATTTTTTGCGAAAAGTTGCGAAAACGGTATTGACAGGCAATTTTCGGACAAAAATGCATGAAAAATCGCATTTTTAGCATAGGTATCTTAACGTTCAAGTCCGCGTCAGTCCCCGTTTGTGGTTTTTAATGTATAGTTTCAAGTGTCCGGAAACCAAATTCGAGGTTGTTTTTTGAATCAAGTTGCATGCACGGCCCACACGGGCAGTTTCCAGCCAAAAATACAAAAGAAATCCTCATTCTTTGGCATAATTCAACCTTTTAGGTATGAAAATGAACTGTTCAATTACCATATAAAATTATACTTGAAAAATATGATCGAAATTTATGTCATCGATGCCGCCGTTAATAATCATCTCAACAATAAAAAAATATAAATTTCACTTCTTCAGCTTTTAATAATATTTGTTCAAAATTATTCAATTTCTGAATTCATTTTAGGAAAATATGTATCACACAAATTTTGAAAAAATATTTCACATTTAGAAAGAAATTATTCAATTCTTGAAAAAAGGGTCTTATTTTAGAAAAAAAATGTAATTTTGGTAAAAATTGTTGCATTTTAGAAAAAAAATTGGGAAAAAAGTACACAAAAATTTCGACAAATTAATTCATTTCAGAAAGAATTTATGCAATTTTTGAGAAAACGGCCTTATTTCAGAAGAAAAAATCGTTTTGAAAGAAAATTATTAAATTTTCTAAGAAAATACTCATTTACTTTGGGAAAAATTGATTTTGACCCTCTCTCCTGCCCCACCCTCCACTCCAAAAAATTTTTGAGTACGAAATTCGTAATCTACGACCTCGAAAACATATATTTTGACATATTACACGATACTGAAGTGAAATTTTGATTTTGACCCCCCTCTCCTGCCCCACCCCTCACTCAAAAAAAATTTTCTCCTAAAAATTTGAAATCTACGACCCTAAAAACATAAGGTAACCACTTTTTGGACGACTTTCAGGGCTTTTGTGCAAAACGAGCGTTTTAGAGGGTCTCCTGGCCCACTGTGCATCGTATGTCGAAGGCAGATTTTTTTAGGATAAGAATGATAAAATTCCCCTGTCCTCAAATTTTTGTTCGGCATTTTGAAGTACCTCCTGAAACATTCTGGACCCAAAATTTTTCTTCGTCCCACCCCTTTGACCATAATGGCAAAAAACGATAAAAAAATGGTTTCTACCGAAATTGTTTAGGGAAACCATAGATCAATTCATATGAATCTTATCAAAATTGAAATTTTGCTATGGATACTTGAAAGATATCTGGTCAAAAATTGAAATGAGGCATTGTATGCATTTTCTGAAAAGGTTGTTGATTTTTTTTTTTTAATTTTGAAGCAGGTAAATTGAGAAATTGAAATAATGGTGCTTTTGGATTTATTCAAACCCGCCAACCATAACCTAGGTACTTATTGTTTTTTTTCGACCCCTTGGCTAAATTTTAAATTAGTTTTTCCGACATAAAGTATCATGCTGAACAATTTGTTCCGTACATATTTCGTTTATCGGCCTTTTTTTTTTTCAAAAAATACATTTCTGAGTTTTTAAATATGACCGACTAGGCAGAAAATTTGAAAAAAAAATGAATAAAGGACATCCCTAAATACATTTTTTATCCTGCAAAAAAATTGGTTTATTTTTCTTAGTCTTGGAAATATTGAATTTTCAAATCGCCTTGTGTCAATATTATCTTCCTTTCCTTAGAACAGTAAAATTTGAAAAAATTCGTGTAAATAAACCCATGTCTCCTCTATACTATACATTTTCGATAGAATTTTCTTTTTCGATTCTCGTTAAAATGGAATTCTTTTCCAGCGAAAAATTGTGACCAAAAGTGGTGGAAATAAGGTGTATAAAAAATTTCAACTTTTGACCTTGATAAGATCAAATTTTCATATTTTGCACTTTTGCAGGACTATGGGGTAATTTTGTAATTCAAAAAATTCTCTACAATTCCAAAAATAAACTCTAGTGACTGAAATTTTGAATAGGAGCGTCTTTTGGGATGTAATTTCGATATAATTTATTTTGGTTCATACTTGTGAGACCATTTTAAAAAAATTATTCATTTATTTTCAGTTTTAAAAATAAGTAGTCAGGGTGTAAAATTCCAACTTTTGTGCTCCCCTATTTCTATTTTACATTTATGGAAATAGGATGTACACCAAATTTTAGCTTTTGACCTTGATTAGATCAAATTTTCGATTTTTCTTTCTTTTCATATAAATTTAAGCACAATAATATATAAAAACATTCAAAACTCGATTCGATTCCTTGACAAAAACATTCGCCCAAGCTTTAGAAAATTATTTACGTCAATATTTTCCATTCTTTCTGATTTTTTTTACTATAGAAAACACCACGTAATGCCTCACCATGCCAAGCGAGTAAACAAACGATCAAGGCGGAAAAAAAATACTGAAATTTCGCAAAAGTTTACATTGAACAATTCTCATATTTAGGTAAATTCGGTCTAAAGGTATCTGCTGTTTAAAAAACAGAAAACGAATCATAATATCTCAAAGCCACACCGTAAATGTACCCCATCGAAACGCACCTCATCTCTGTGCGATATACGCGCCAGTACACCTCGATCGTACTCCGGTAGCTTGTATAACGAACGCTAACAAAACAGCTACGTTAATACATTTGCATATCGCTCGCCTCGTATTTACCATGTTGAACAAGTTATCTAAGCGATTTGCCGTAAATAAAGAATACATAGAAAGGAATGTTTCATTGTTCCAAGGCTTCGGTTACGGATTGTTTTGCGAGCTCAGCATTGTACATATCTTATCATATCATACCTCTGGCGGCTACACGTCATTATATTATGCAATAGGAGAATACGAGTGCATCATCGACGTCGCCAAAAACGTTCGGGTAAATTTTCATTTTCAAGACCGAGTGCTGCGGATTGCGGAGTGTCAAACTGGGATACCTACGTTTCTGGGATAAATAATGGCCGGTAATCCGCGCCATATTATCAGCTTCGATGGTAACACGTTATTAGCTGAAGCTGCAATATAAAAACCTCACCTAATAGCGTAATAACGATAGGAGAAGTGGATTTTTATACTTAACAGCGAGTAAAAGGGTCAGTCAGCGACGGTGGCTGTCATAAAAATGCCCTCTACAATATTTTGCCTAAAAGCATAGTATAACATAATGCTGAATTGTATTACCTACTATTTTATGCGTTGCATTAATGTATCCACGAGCTTCGAGTACGTATAGTTCGTCCATCTAGATGTCAAAAGAGAATACGGTTTTGCTCCATTTTTTTTTCACAATGGATCGATATGGCTAAAATTTTGAAACCATCGTTATGAAATTTTGAAACAAAAAATTTGTGTCGTTGAATTTTTCCATTAATTTGAACCGAGTCCTCTTCACTTGGAATTTTCCCATCGCATCGGTTGGAGTTTTTCGAATTTTGAGAACGAAAATGGTTGAATCCGTCATTCGCACGTAGTTTGAAAATATTACTGTGGTATGTTGGGGAAGGGGGCAAATTTTTTTAAAGCCCATTACCGTCCTCTCATCCTTCACGTCGAAAAATCGTGATTTTTTATCAAGAAATTCTTTTTCATTACCTTATTTGACAAAAGTTTGGAATTTCTACAAATGATTGGAGAAATAGAGATTGGAGATCAATTTATAATAATTATGTATTTTTTTCAATTTTTTTTAGCCAATAACCTGAGATAAAACCTTCCAATTGTTATAGCTCAGAACCATATGGTTCTGAGCTGAAAACACATATCACAAAAATTGTAGAGGAAGAATCGAAATTTTGAGATTTTCAAACCGATTTAAACTCCATTCAGTCGTTTTCGAGATATCTAACTTTGAACTTTGATAAATTTGAATGAATGATGTACACTATTGTCTTTGATTAAACTCGATTGCGGCGAACTTTCAGAAGAAAACACATATCACAAAAATTGTAGAGGAAGGATTGAAATTTTGAGATTTTCAAACCGATTTAAAATCCAATCAGCCGTTTTCGAGATATCTTACTTTGAACTTTGAGAAATTTGAATAAAATAAAAGAGGTGGGAATTTTAGAAATTTCAATCAAATGAAGTAAAAGTTGCAGAACGCTTTAAATTTTTATTTCTCAAGAACCCCTGAACCAATTGAGCTGAAATTTTCAGAAGTGACAGAGGAAAGTTGGAAGGTGCTACAGTAAAAATTTCAGTTCAATCGGTTGAGGTATGCCATCCACCAGGTAGCTGAAAATTGATTAACAGTTTTTTTGAATTTCTTATCTGAACTTTGAGCGTGAATAACTTGAAAACTAAGCCCACTCAAAAAAATGTGATGACACACTGACGAAAGTAAATTTAATTCTCTACAACGTCCTTCACTAACTTTTTTGCGGGACGCCTCCTTTACTCAAAAAACGGTCACCAAAGGGCGTAATGAGAGGTTCAAAACTCACATTTTGCATTTTGGCATTCGAAATTCGGTAAAAGGGCACAATCTGACACATTGTGGGTCGCGGATTCCGAATTTGTCTTTGTTTTACCGATTCGAATTCCCTAAATGTCCCTAGGGACTAGGGTGGTCCTTATTTATACTTGATGAAAAAAAAATTTTCGAATTTTTCTCGTACCCCCCTCAAAGTTGTTCCTTTTTATGAGAAAATAATTCCTTGAAATTTTTGGCCACCAAAGTTAATATTAACACGTGCCTGTAAGACCCCCCAAAAATCCAAAATTTAAAAAAATTGAAAAATACAGCGAAATTACTAAAATTTTAAATTTTTGTGCCAAACTCATTTTAACTACTTACCTTTTCATGAAAATTGGTTTTAGAAAATTTTTGATCCCCTTCCCTTACAAATAAGTGGTACCGGTATGGTATTCAAACGAGCTAAACAATCGATGGGAGGACGTAACCCGGCGAAAAATGACATTACAGGCCTTTTTTGCTGAAAATGGTCTAAGACCCAGTTCTGGGCACAATATAATCACCCAACCATCCCAAACCTGTTTCTATCCCCCTAGTGGATCAAAGCCCCCAAAATGGGTTTTTGCTTCTCCCTCCTCAGATTTTAATTTTTGAGTAAAATTAGTTCAGTATTAGCAAGGGAGCCAAACCTCTAACCATCTTTTGGGGCATGACGTGAAATATGTGGATAAATTTTACCCACGTTTTTACCACCACTGGAAACACTTTTTCCATGCGGTGAAATATGTGTTTAATTTTTCATCCATGGATTTACCATAACTGGAAACACTTTTTCTATGAGGTGAAAGATGTAGATAAATTTTATCCACGTTTTTACCACCACTGGAAACACGTTTCCCATGTGGTGAAATATGTGGATAAATTTTATCCACGTTTTTACCGACACTGAAAACACTTTTTCCTTGTGGTGAAATATGTGGAGAAATTTTATCCACGTTTTCACCCTTCTCTGAAATGACTTTTTTTATGTGTTGAAATATGTGGACAATTCTTATCCACGTTTTCACCCTTCTCTGAAATGACTTTTTTTATGTGGTGAAATATGTGGATAATTCTTATCCACGTTTTTACCACCACTTTGAACACTTTTTCCATGTGGTGAAATATGTGTATAAATTTTATCCGCGGTTTTACCACAACTGCAAACACATTTTCCATGTGGAGAAATATGTGGATAAATTTTATCCACGTTTTTACAGACGCTGGAAACACTTTTTCCATGTGGTGAAATATGTGGTTAATTTTTTATCCACGGTTTTACCACAACTGGAAACCCTTTTTCTATGAGGTGAAATATGTGGGTAAATTTTATCCATGGTTTTACCACAACTGGAAACACTTTTTCCATGCGGTAAAATATGTGGAGAAACTTTATCCACGTTTTCACCCTTCTCTGAAATGTCTTTTTTTATGTGGTGAAATATGTGGATAATTCTGATCCACGTTTTTACCACCACGGGAAACACTTTTCCCTTGTGGTGAAATATGTGGATAAATTTTACCCATGTTTTTACCACCACTGGAAACACTTTCTCCATGTGGTGAAATATGTGGTTTATTTATCATCTATGGATTTACCACCACTGGAAACACTTTTTCCTTGTGGTGAAATATAATGTTGAATTTTATCCACGGTTTTACCACCACTGGAAACACTTTTTCCTTGTGGTGAAATATGTGGGTAAATTTTATCCACGGTTTTACCACAACTATAAACACTTTTCCCTTGTGGTGATATATGTGGATAATTCTTATCCACATTTTTACCACCACCGGAAGCACATTTTCAATGTGGTGAAATATGTGGATAGATTTTATCCATGGTTTTACCACCACTGGAAACACTTCTTCTTTGCGGTGAAATATGTGGGTAAATTTTATCCACGGTTTTACCACAACTGGAAACAAATTTCCCTTGTGGTGAAATATGAGGTTAATTTTTCATCCATGGATTTACCACAACTGGAAACACTTTTTCTATGAGGTGAAAGATGTGGATAAAGTTTATCCACGTTTTTACCACCACGGAAAACACGTTTTCCATGTGGTAAAACATGTGGATAATTTTATCCACGTTTTTACCGACACTGAAAACACTTTTTCCTTGTGGTGAAATATGTGGATAATTCTTATCCACGTTTTTACCACCACTGGAAACACTTTTTCCATGTGGTGAAATTTGTGGATAATTCTTATCCACGGTTTTACCACCACTGGAAACACTTTTTCCTTGTGATGAAATATGTGGGTAAATTTTATCCACGGTTTTACCACAACTATAAACACTTTTCCCTTGTGGTGATATATGTGGATAATTCTTATCCACATTTTTACCACCACTGGAAGCACATTTTCAATGTGGTGAAATATGTGGATAAATTTTATCCATGGTTTTACCACCACTGGAAACACTTCTTCTTTGCGGTGAAATATGTGG
This sequence comes from Pseudococcus viburni, assembly GCA_033439095.1. NCBI lineage: Eukaryota > Metazoa > Arthropoda > Insecta > Hemiptera > Pseudococcidae > Pseudococcus > Pseudococcus viburni. The sequence continues at coordinate 92,344 of JAVBJF010000537.1, read as the reverse complement.
GTAAATTTTATCCACGGTTTTACCACAACTGGAAACAAATTTCCCTTGTGGTGAAATATGAGGTTAATTTTTCATCCATGGATTTACCACAACTGGAAACACTTTTTCTATGAGGTGAAAGATGTGTATAATTTTATCCACGTTTTTACCGACACTGGAAACACTTTTTCCTTGTGGTGAAATTTGTGGATAATTCTTATCCACGTTTTTACCACCACTGGAAACACTTTTTCCATGTGGTGAAATTTGTGGATAATTCTTATCCACGTTTTTACCACCACTGGAAACACTTTTTCCTTGTGGTGAAATATGTGGATATATTTTATCCACGGTTTTACCACAACTATAAACACTTTTCCCTTGTGGTGATATATGTGGATAATTCTTATCCACGTTTTTACCACCACTGGAAACACATTTTCAATGTGGTGAAATATGTGGATACATTTTATCCATGGTTTTACCACCACTGGAAACACTTCTTCTTTGCGGTGAAATATGTGGGTAAATTGTATCCACGGTTTTACCACAACTGGAAACAAATTTCCCTTGTGGTGAAATATGAGGTTAATTTTTCATCCATGGATTTACCACAACTGGAAACACTTTTTCTATGAGGTGAAAGATGTGGATAAAGTTTATCCACGTTTTTACCACCACGGAAAACACGTTTTCCATGTGGTAAAATATGTGGATAATTTTATCCACGTTTTTACCGACACTGAAAACACGTTTTCCTTGTGGTGAAATATGTGGATAATTCTTATCCACGTTTTTACCACCACTGGAAACACTTTTCCCTTGTGGTGAAATATGTGGATAATTATTATCCACGTTTTTACCACAACTGGAAACACTTTTTCCTTGTGGTGAAATATGTGAATAAATTTTATCCGCGTTTTTACCACCACTGGAATCACTTTTTACTTGTGATGAAATATGTGGATAAATTTTATCCACGGTATTACCTCCACTTTAAACACTTTTTCCATGTGGTGAAAAATGCGGATAAATTTTATCCACTGTTTTACCACAACTGGAAACACTTTTCCCTTGTGGTGAAATATGTGGATAAATTTTATCCACGTTTTTGCCACTACTGGAAACACTTATTCCTTTTGGTGAAATATGTGGAGAAATTTTATCCACGTTTTCACCCTTCTCTGAAATGACTTTTTTTATGTGGTGAAATATGTGGATAATTCTTATCCACGTTTTTACCACCACTGGAAACACTTTTTCCTTGTGGTGAAATATGTGGATAAATTTTATCCACGGTTTTACCACAACTGCAAACACATTTTCCTTTTCATGAATAATGAATTACTTGGAGGAGTTTGGCCACAAAAATTAAAAGTTTAAAAATTTTTGATAAAAATTGGTATTTTTCATATTTTGAATAATGAGGGACATTGAGGGGCTTACAGGCACGTGTTAATTTCAAAAAAATGAAAAATACAAAAATAGGGAATTATTTTCTCATAAAAAGGAACAACTTTGAGGGGGGGTACGCAAAATTTCTCAAACTTGAAAATAAGGACCACCCTACTAGGGACTTGAGGATGCCTGAGGGGATGAAGGAGGGAAAGGCTGAAATTTCAATTTCGGCAATTACTTTAAAATTATACATACAGCTTTTATGTAATTTGGGGTTATGTTTTCAAATTTGGCCTTGGTTTTTCGATTTCAGCCCCCTAGGTTCCCCTATGTATATTAGACAGCTTGGAGGTCCAAAATTTTGAAATTGGTACTAGGCAAAAATTTTAATTTCCCGTAATAACTTGAAACTGATTTCGAAGGCCTTAGTTTTTCGATTTGAATTTCCCTAGATGTCATAAGGGGTATCGAAGTTCAAAATTTTGAACTTAACTTGAAAAGAAGCAATATAAATTATGTAAAAAGGATTGTTGATTTCAAATTTGGCCTTAATTTTTCGAGTTGAATCATCCTTCGACGCTAATAAACTTACATTACGTTGTATGTGAAAACCGAAAAGTCGGTTACCTTACGCGACTGCGTAAGGTTTTTTAAAATTGACTTTTATAATTTTGGATTCAGCGAATCAAGCTGCAACGGTTAAAGTATAAAAAACGTAACTTAAAGTAATTTAAACCCTAAAAAAAGCGTTTAAAATTTGCGAAGTCCATAAGCGCAATGCAAATTTTGTTACGTTTTTCAGCTCTCCTGTAAAAAACAAAAAATGGCACTTAGACGGTTTTAACATTAGTGGGACGAAATCCGTGTGTATTGTTCTTGAAAAATCACATTTTTGGCTCCCCCCCCCAAGCAAACTTTGGACAAAAAAATTATTTTTCCCTTCATTAGATACATAAAAGCAACCCAAATTTCGCAATCGGAACCCAAACACAAAAATCGTGTTGACTTGTGTAATCGATTAATAATCGCCCCACACTAGTCCAAGTGGACCATTTTATGAGCTTTTCTCTGGTTCTGGAAGATTAAAAAATTTTCTGGGTGCTCCGAAACGTCTCGAAACCATCTCCAATCATTTCGGAAGGTCGAAAATAGGGTATATACCAAATTTTAACTTTTGCATTAATTAGATCAAATTTTTGTATGTTGCAGGGCGATGAGGTATTTTTGAATTTTTAAAAAATTTCCAAAATTCGAAAAATGAACTTTAGCATCTGAAATTTTGGATATAGGATTCTTCTGTGATGTAATCTCAATTTATTTTTGTTTCAGCTCAAAATTTTACTTTGAGTTGGGATACCCCTCTTGTGAGTTGAACTTAAAGAAAATAATTTTCATTTAAAAAAATTATTTTTCTCAATTTTGTTAAAATCTTTTTACAAAAATTATCATTATTATTTATCTTTATAAATAATTTTCTGTATTCATATAAAATTAAGTATAGGTAGCTATATTCTCAACTCTAATCTACTAGGTACCTCAACACTACTCACACGACGAAAATTTATTCCAATTTATTAAACCATTATATTAATGCACGAAAACATCAAGTATATTTCCCAGCTTCATATGTGATGCGCCATAGCAGCGCAAACAGACCGCATATTCTAATTTTTGAGCTTGATTAACACTTACAAACGCATACGATAAATGGGAACTTCACCGTTGCGTTGGTTGTAAACCATGTACAAGTTGCGAACAGCATGAGCGAGCGAGAACTTATCATATTACACAAATGCAAGGGATAAAATACGTAACGGTGGATTTGGGCGAAATCTGGTAATTTGAAAACACGATAATGCAAGGGCACGGAATTATTCGTCCGCACATACCTTACGAATTGTCTCACATTAGGTCAAATTAAATCCACCACAATAAACAGCGCATTTGTAGAATCCGTAAGAAGATCCGCCAACGTATAACGAACAGGCAGAGGCGGATTTTCAAGAGGCAAAAAATAATGTCAAGTTCACGAAAGAGAAAAACGAAATTCTTGATTAGTAATCTCCTACAACGGGTATATAGGGGTTGTGGATGCTAAAAGCAGCTCTGGACAGATTTCTTATCCAATTAAAGTGGTTATTTTAGTTGAAAGTAGTTTCATGAACGTTGGATTCGTTTCGTTTACTGGTATAAACTTTGAACTGGCAACGAATTTACTCTTTTTCTACATTGCCTTGACGTTTAATGAATTTAAATGACCGTAAAAGACACGCGGTTTTTTCCCCTTCTATTTTTTCCAAATACCTAGACTTTTTCGATAAATTAATACGTTCGAGGATAATTTTGCGGTGTTTCACAAGGATGAATATTTGAACGACTCGAAATGTAAAAAATATTCATCAGGGCGATGGAAATGATACTCGAGTATTCATTTTTATTATTTTTGTAAAAGTATGATTGTTGAGGCAATTTTTGGAGGAAACTTATCGGATGTAATTTCAAAACTACAGTTTTGAGATTTCCACCATCAAAAGATACTGTCGCCATAATTAATAATTATTTCGTATATAAAATTTCATCCGTGAACGTGATTCTTCGCCGATACTTAAAATAATTAATTTTTTCAATTTACTGATTGAAAGACGAATCCGACGTAGATTAATTTTTTCAATACTTTTGTCATTCTTTTATGAAAATCATTCAACAAAGATACCGACAAGATGGTGATAATCTTCGCTGCCATCTCATTTGTTCATTTTGATGTTCTTCAAAGAATGCTTAAGTTGGGTATAAGTACCTGCGATGAGAGTTTAACAAAGGCCGGAAATGGTGCTGTATCGCTGGATATCCAGATTAAATTTGTGCTTTGCTGTTTTTCCTAAATTATTTCAACATTTTTCCAACTCAATCATCGTTTATAGCGGTCCCTTTGAGTGAAACATTTATTGATATTTACCTTCGTTGAAAGCTTATGCTGACGATTGCAAAAGTATTATAAAATGTTTTGGAAATAACAGCGCAGAGGGATTATCCTTTGGTATTTTTTTCGCTGGTTAAATATGCAAACGGTATTTTGAACGGTGGAAAACACCAATTCGATAATTTTTCGAAATAATTTCGTTTTAAATAAAATTGCAGAGCCGTGTAGGAAATTTCATTAGCTGTGGTAATCCCTTGAACAAAAATGCAGAATAAATTGAGTTCTGCCATTATTTGAAAAAAAAAAATAAATTTCAATGAAGGTGTCTTTCTGTATGACTTCGTAACATAGGAAACCCCCTCCCCACCCTCCAAAAAAATCAATTTATATTCCAGAAAAAACTTACAGATACATTTTTTTTAGAAAAAAAAAACAGAAGTTTCAGAAAAAATTTCATCATTTTTTTCAAAAAAATCCAGAAGAAAATATTGAGACAAAGAATCAAAAATTAAAGTCATATCCAAAAATAAAAAAATAAAATAATATATTTGAAAAAATGAAATCACCTTCAGAAAAACGAGAAAAAAAATCGTATTCAGAAAAATAACATATCATTTTTTAAAAATACCAGCCATTCAGCCTCGGGAAAAAACAAACCAAATCATAAATTCCGGAAAAAATCAATAAAAACGGAATATTATTCAGGCGTCCCCTCCTAAGAAAAACAGTCTATTATGCACATAAGAAAGGAACATTGATGTAATTTGGCTTTGAAAAATTCGTCATCCAACCTGAAAATCGAACCCAGGACTGGTTAATGCCTTGGTTGGAAATCCAGAAAACCTGTTTTCGATATCCAGATTGAGTGACGAATTCTTCAAAATAGAATTACCGTACGTTTATATTCCGTGCTTTAGAATGTACTTGCATTCCTGCTTCTGTCTACCCTCTCAACCACCCCCCTCCGAAAAAATCATCTAAAAAACTTATCGTACCTATTTGAAAAATCAACTCATTCAAAACCCACAAACCATTTTCAGAAAAAAAAAAAACTAAAAATCATACATAAACTAGGGAAAAAAATTGAATCATCGTGAAGAAAAAAACATTTTTTAGAGAAAAAATCTACCCATATTTAAAAAATCATACTTAATCTTTCACAAAATAAAAAACAAAAGTCAACACATGAAAATAAATCAAATCATGGAAATGAAACAAAAAAAACAAGAAGCATTTTCATTAAGACGAAAAAAACTACCGATGTGCAGAAAAACGAACAATTTTGAGAAAAAAATCCCCATTTTTAGAAAAAAAGTAACATCAATAAAAAACTGAAATGTTTTTGGAAGTAAACCAAAAATCAATTTACAAGTATTTATTTAGAAAAAAAGTGAGCCTGGATATAGAACCCCCCTCCCTTAGGTGTCAAAAATTGGTTTTTAAGTTGACACTGATTTCGAGCTTTTCAGAAAGGGGAAAATTAAGGGAGAACCTCAACACAAAAACCAATTTTTGACACCAAAGGATGCTTTCTATATCCAGGCTCACATATGTATACGTACAGAATCACAATCCACGAGATTTTTTAAAAAGTCAAATCATATTTACACTTTGGACACCCCCCCCCCTCCTAAAAACAATATAAGTTTTAAAAAATAAATAAATAGAAAAAAATCAAACTGTATTCTGATAATATTCAGAAAAATTCAAGTCATTTGGACGTAAAAAAACTTCATTCAGGATAAAACCAAAATAACCAACTCATTTCGAGAAAAAAATCCAACAATTTCCATAAAAAACCCCAACCCATATTTAGAACTGAGTTCAAATCATGTACAGAAAAAAAAGATCAAAAAACTATATTCGTGTAAAATCTAATAGGTAGACCAAAACTATATCTCTCTATATTAAAAAATCAAAACCGTCTAGACAGTCGCGAACTGCGTTCGAGATCTCGAGATCTCGGAGATGTGGTAGTGTTGTATTTACACGAACTCTGGCTTTGTGTTTGTGCTGAAACGAGTTTTCGAGCCAGAAGAATTGTGAGTGATGTATCTACAGAGCGTTGCGTTTGTAGTGGTGATTGGTAAGGGTAGTTTGACAACGCATACAGTGCTAACTGCCAACCTACCTGTACATTGGGGTAAGAGGCAGGTAAGGTAAACTCTTTACACACGTCGCACATCCACTGTACAGGTGCACACATTTTTCACTCAGGGTACAGATTATATACAAGCCACTTTCCAAGAGTTTCTTCATTGCTGCGAAATTCCAACATTTTCTGAAAACTTCGAAACGTCTTGAAACCGCTTTTAATCGATTTGAGAGATCGAAAATGAAAAGGGCAATGGATTTTCTCTCTTTAAAATAAGTGCCATTTATCTATAAGTATATTACATAAATTTTGAAAATTTTGATTATTGGTCGTGCGAAAAAACGATCTGAATGGATCAATAAAGTATAAGTGCTCAACAAAAGAAAAGTTTGTGGTATATTTTTTACTCAAAAAATTGGTATTTGATTGGTATTCTTTTCAAAGTATTTTGCGGGGGGGGGGGCTTCAATCAAATATATGAATAAGTCGAGTATATTATTTGTATTCTCAAAATCAAACTCGAGAGCAGTTGGTGTGGCGAAATATTTTGCTGGGGGGGAGGGAGGAGGTAGGTAACGTTCACAATTTTTCCAGCATTCAGACTGAAATTTGCCAACCTTAAAGATGAAATGAATTTGAAGTAAAATTTGGTTTTGTGCAGTGACATACCGAATATTGAGGGGCCAAAAATTCACAAATTTCGATTCGATTTTTGAAAAATTTTGAAAATTAATTTATTCAGGCATAAAACGGACTGACTTTTTTGAGGAAGGAGTTGAATGGCACAAATTTTTAGACCGAACTAAAATTTTTGACCACTTCTCCCTCTCATTTAATACATTGCTTTTCTCTGAGTAATTGCATTGTAGTTGAGAAAACCTATAAAACTTGAAAGTGGTACGGAAAATTTCCAGAAAAATTATAATTTAATTTGAAAATTTAGTGGTTTCAATGTGATCGAAAATCTCAAGTTTGAAGTCCTATGGATAAAAAATTCGCTACTTTTACTTTAAAGTTTAAAACTATTGAAGGAGAAATATGATGAGGCCGAGCACACAGAGGGCAAAGCTTTTAAAAAAATTGATTTTCAAACATCGAAAACAAGTTTTTAAGAAAAAAAAATGTAATAAAATTACTTGAAATTTTGAGGAAAAATATTTTAAAAAAATAATAATAATAATTTTTGTGGGTTTAAATCAAATATCTATGTACCTACAAGGCCAAAAGTGGGGCCAAAGTTTTGAAAAATTGATTGTGATTACTGAAAGAAAACATTTTCCCAAAAATTTATTTTTTCTGTCAAATTTTCCAACTTTTTTACCTGAGACGGTGTCTGGAGGGGATGGGGGGGGGTGTGCTTTTAGCGGTGATCTTTCCTTTAGTACAACTGAAATCCTTTTATCTATTCCAAATTTCTGTATTGTGTTCATTATTTTAGGAAGCTGTTGAGCATCTGATTATTTTATTTAGATGTTTCAAAGGCATTTTGTTAGGGAGGGAGGTTGAAGATCGGTAGAAATCCAAACTTCAATTTTCAATTTTCTCAGCTAGGTATACACTGTTTTTACCCTCCCATCTCGCCATCCTCATTTTTTTTATAACATAGCTATCCTGGACTTCAACCCAACTAAATTTTATGTACTAGAAGGTAGCTCCAGTAAACATAACTGAAAATTTTGAAAATCGATTAAATCAGTTCTTTCGGGGAAAAAAATGGCCGAATTTTTTAGAGGGGGAGGGGGTTGATGGAACAAATTTGCGATTCTACTAAATTTTAAAGGGGTCGGCCTTTTCCGCTTTATTTCATTTACTCCATTGCTTATTTCACGATTGTCATAAATTTTAAGAAAAATGCGAATATCAGAAAGATGAATTTGACCCGAGCGAAGCGAGGGCGAATGTTTAGGAAAATTGTGAAGCGAGCAGCCCGAGCGAAGCGAGGGCGCGAGCCAGGGGTTGAGGCCGCGGAGCGGCCTAGGGGGCGGAGCCCCCTAGTTCTAAAGAAAATTCAAAAAAGCTACCCTGTATTTAGAATAGGTAGATACCTACTTCAAATTTAAAAAAATAAATAAACCGATTTATTATAAAAAATCTAAATAATTTTCAAAAAAAAACAATTCATGTTCAGAAAAAATCAAAAAATGATGGTATTCAGAATAAAAAAAACAAATTACATATTTTTAGAAAAAAAAATCAACTACCTACATAATAAGATTTAGAAAAGCTTGAATCATTCACTGAAAAAAAAGAAGAAAAAAAACGTGTTCAAGAAAACCTTGAAAGGCCAACACCTATATACTGAAAAAAGGCCAACCCCTTTTCAAAAAAAAATCTTCAAAAAAAGAAAAATAGTCCATCTCTTAAGGAAAAAAAACAGAGAAGCGTCTACGTTCAGAAAAAAAACTTATTCAGAGTAGAATCCAAAAAAAAACAGATATTTGGAACAAAAATCCAAACCATTTTCTGGAAAATAACAACCTATATTTAGATAAATCCAAATCATCCACAGAAGAAAAAAACATTTTTAGAAAAAAATCAAGCCATTCATTTATTCAGGAAAAATCTAAAAAACCAAATCCACCTTCAGAAAAAAATCAATAGGTACAAAAGATTAATATTCTCTTACTTTCATTTTTAACCTAACCCGCAGTGATGCCAAGAGCCGAGTTGACCCTAGTGCAATAATTTTCCGAGCCTCTTTTTCAACACCCCAATTATTTGTGACGTTTTCAGTTCTACTTTTTTTTAGAAATCGACTCACCATCATTGAAGTTGTAGGTGGTGCTTTTTGCAGTTTTCTCATGATCAAATAATGAGGAGAAACAGGAAATTTGAAAAAATCAAATCTAATGAAAGCAAAAAAAAACTGAAAAAAAGCTCGATAATTTTTTAGATAAAAAATCTTTCAGGCATGTAAATTTTTAGAACTATTCAAAAAATATTCGTATTTTAAAATCTCTTCCTTTGAGGCAAATTTACGTAATTTTTGCTAAAAATAACTATTTTTTAATGTTTTCCAAAAAATTTGAAAGACCCCCCCCCCCCAACACAATTTTACTTTAAAAATTTTCACGCAGTATCAGTTTGAAATTCCCTCCCTTCTCATAAAATAAGGACTCAAATTTATCGAATTCAAATTTTTTTAAAAATAGATTAATTTTTTTTAAAACAATGAGTTGACAAAAATTTTAATCTATCATTCTTTCGCTACTTTTTGATAAAACTGAGACAAAATTCATTAATTTTTAAAAACTGGCATACCCATTCAAATCATAATTGCTGTTTTTTATTTTCTTATTCCCGCATGATTTCGACATGGGCTCGTAAAATTTAGCTTCATCATCAAAACATGTTTTTGGAAATATTGAAATACAAGCCACAAAACTTTATACTAAATTCTTCCCATCATATTTTTGTTCTAAATTTAAAACAAACAAAAAAATTCTATAAAATGCTTATGCCATTATCATACGTTGATGTTGCCAAAATTCAAAAATTGAAAAACACCATGAACTTTGACATTCGAAATCCTCGAAGTATCTTACAACTTCGAAGCTGCAAAGCCCGTCACACGAAAGAAAAAAGTTTCACCTTTATTGACTTATTTTACCCCTTCATATCTCATAGTCAGCAAACTTTTTCACACTCGTGTACTTCGTACTGCTTCATCGTCACATCAAAGGCTATAAACTACTTCGAAAACACTACGTATACGAATATAGTTGCATTACCCGAGCAACACCTTTTGAAATGGCCATTCTATAGCTTAATTTCATTAACGAAGCTAAGTTATGCGGTTGTATAAGATTTGTCTTCGGATCACGTCGTTGGTTTCAATTCTCAATCCAAATGTCAGATCGTTCATTCGAATGCATGAAGAGTTAAATTAACTTGGCTTCTGTCCCAGTTCGTGATACCGGTATTGACGACCTTTGTTATCGTGGCAATTTACGAATGATAGATTTTTGCAGAATTTATTTTGTAAAAAAAAAAAACAGAAAAGAAAAATCTCAAGTTTTTTTTGAAAAAAGTTGTTACTTGTGAAAATGTAAATAACTTAATTTGGTTATTTTTTTATCTCCTTTCAGGTATCTTGGATAAGGCACAGAGATATCCACTTATTGACAGTGGGAAGATATACTTACACGAGTGATCAACGTTTCGAAGCGATTCACTCACCTCACACAGAAGACTGGTCATTAAGAATAAAATATCCTCAACGTAAAGACTCCGGTATTTACGAATGCCAAATAAGCACAACGCCCCCGATCGGCCATCAGATCCACCTGAAAGTTGTAGGTAAGATAATGCTGTGATATTCTACAGTAGGTCGAATCGACCATAAAAATAAAATACCATTTTTAAAAGTTATATTTCCCCTCGTCGAGTTGCTAAGCGAAAATACAACTCCGACGAGTTTTCGTTTTAATGGATTTTCACTTTTCATGCTGATTAGGTCGGATAAGGTGTTTGACAAAATGAACACTAAAACTCGCTGTATCTGTTTTATCGCGTTTTTTGCCTTTTCTTTTCAAGTATCTTATGAAAATTGGCTTTTATTGCGGATTTTTTTCACTCGTATCGCAAATAAAGTAAAAAAATTTCGCGCTGTTATCACAACGAAATAGAAGCTTTTATCTGTATTGTCGTTAAATAAAATTTAATTTGTACCACTTTCCAGGGACGATACCATTAAGACTAAATACCGCCGGTCTGGATGTGTTTACGTTTGAAACAATAAAAAAAATTCTGTGTTTACAAATGCGCGCCATGATTAACATAAAAATAAATTTTTACTCGAAATTGGCCCTTACATTGTGGAAATTTTAGTGCAATTTTAAACAACCAAAGAGGTTTTTGAATGTCGAGTAGGAATTTTCTCGAAATTAATTACGCGCTCAAATGGTAGAATTTATTATGCGAACGGTGCTGATTGCGTGGCATCGAACAAAGTGTACTTGGTGTAGCTCAAATGCCATTTATCAAATTGTAATTATAATTTAATTAGGATTTAACTGATGAAGTCATATTTTACGCTAGCTTAGAGTTGCCTTTTTGCGGTTTAATTTGACTGAAATGATTGATAAAATTAGCCCTTTGTTGGCTCGTGATTAATTTGCCGTTTTATTTTCGCCGTCTTAAATGTTGCTAATAATTGTGGATGCTTTTGAAATTAAGTAATACAAATTGAAGGCTTTGCTGTACAAAGAATTTTAAATCAGTTGAATAATTGTCGAGAATAAATTATTATTAAAATTTTTCCATTGTTATGGTAATGAGTAGGAGATTTCTTATGAGGTACCTAAGTAAGAGTATTAATAATTATGAAAAGTTTATGGTAACGTATCTCTGAAAGAGAGGTTGGAAGAGGGGTAAAGAGACAATGAACCTTCCATTTAGGCTCCATATCCCAAAAACGTCAAAAATATAAGTTTTTTCTTTGAAATTTTATTCCAGTGATTGTATTTGATGAGGTTTGATTACGTTACTAAAAACTGCTAACAAGAGAGGTATCCCAACCGGCCATAAAATTTCGGGCTGAAACAAAAATATATCGAAAGTACATTATAAAAGAACTCCATACTCATAATTTCAGGTGCCAAAGTTCTTTTTCGGAATTTCGGTGAATTTTTGAAATTTCAACATAGCCTCATCGTAAATACTGCAAAATATGAAAATTTAAACTAATCAACGAAAAAAACTGAGATATATACCTAATACCCTATTTTTGATCCTTCGAATCGATTGAAAGCGGTTTTGAGACATTTTGGAGCCTCCAGGAAATTTTCGAATTTTCCAACACTGGAGGAAAGCCCATAAAAATGGTTCATATGTACTTTAGCATCTATAATAGCGGATTATTCATATTGGTGACCTAATTGATCGATTTTCAAATTCGTAACTTCCGGGTAAAATACAAATTTTTTGATAGAGAAAAATTTTCTGGAAAAAATTTTCAACCTTCCAGTAACTGTCAGTTATTTCAACTTTTCTCATGTTCATCCGATTTTCAAAATGACTAAGCGATTTCAATAATTTGTAAAGTGTTTTGTATCTAAAATTTTCAAATTTTTTTTGTCTGACATAAAGTCAAAATTTGATTTGAGGCTGGGATGAATTTTGGAGTGAACATTCATCCCAAAAATCACGCCACAATTTTTCCGAATTTTTGAGTCCTACACGATTGTTAGGATGATTTCTTATCCCAAAAATCATCCCTAAATTTTTCCGGATTTTTGAGACTGGCATGGTTATTGTAGTGAATTTTCATTCCAAAAATGATCCCAATTTTTCCGAGTTTTTGAGGCTGGGATGATTATTGGGATGAATTTTCATTCCAAAAATGATCCCACAATTTTTCCGAGTTTTTGAAACTTGGGATGAATTTTTATCCCAGAAATCATCCGACGACTTTTTTCCGAGTTTTTGAGGCTGGGATGATTATTGGGATGAATTTTCATCCCAGAAATTATCCCACGACTTTTTTCTGAGATTTTGAGGCTTGGGAGATTGTTGGGATGAATGTTCATCTTGAAAATTATCCCACGATTTTTCGGAGTTTTTCGGGCTTAGATGAGTCCATAATCATCCTACGATTTTATTGGAATGAATTTTCATCCCAAAAATCATCCCACCATTTTCCCGAGTTTTTGAGTCTGGGACGATCGTTGGGATGAATTTTTATCCCCAAAATCATCCTTCTATTTTTCCAAATTTTTGAAGCTGAGATGATTACCTATTGTAGTGAATTTCATCCCAAAAACCATTTCACAATTTGTCCAAATTTTTAGATTAGGATGATTATTACAAAAAAAAGGTTTCTTTCATTTATAGAGAAAATTAACATTTTTGAAAATGATTGTGTCAAAACTTTCTCAAAAATTGTGTAAATCACCAAGAGATACATAGCATCTGAGGGGTTTAGAAAAAAAATTGATACTGATGGAGCTGATTTCGTTTACCTGTTTGATCTGCTGAACGTTCTTTACCCAAATTTCTGGGCTTAGAAGACCCAAGTGGTCAAACCGATAACCTACTTTCTTAATTTGAATCAGTCAATTTTCACAGGTTCGAAGTCAGAATTGAATCAAAATGACTGAATGAAATCGTCAGAATCATGTTAATGCCAAATTCACTGTACCTAAAAAATATTACTTCACTGAAGCATTCAGTAAAAAAAAATCTCCAAATAGTTGAAAAACTACCAAAACTTCAGTAATTTTTCACTAATTTATCGTGTAAAAAAAACTTTTAAATCAGTTAAAAAAACTACCAAAACTGCAGTAAATTTTTCTAATTCAGTAGTAAATTTTGTAATGCCCGAAATGAATCGACGATATTTTACTGAATCATTCATTTATAATTGAAAGAGAAATATTTATTTGCATGTCACAAAAATGGATTTTCACACCCTACATATGCCTGACATAAAAAAATCGTTGAACGCCCCAGTGTAGGTATAATTCACGCCTCAACTGCAGCACGCCACATATCATTTGAAGTAGTGTTGCTGACAGAAAGGAAATCAAAAATATTGAGGGGCGTTAAAAAATCAGTGTTCTGGCGGGGAAAGGGGAAAATCGAATATTTTTGACCCAAATGCAATTTTATCAATTTTTCTGATTTAAAGGACAAAATTTTCTAATTTTTGTAAAAAAGTGATTAGTTTCACAAATTTTTTGATCAAAACGTAATTTTTTCATTTTTTCTGCTAAAATGAAACTATAATTTTTCCATTTAGGAGGGGGGGGAGAGCTATATTTTGTATCCCTTTCGGGGCTCGACTCTGGATACACTATGTCCAAATTTAGGGTTTTTGGCACGTTATCCCCTTATTTGTTTTTTGGGTACATATTAGGGTGGAGTGAAAAAAAAAACATATCTTGGATTTCGACCAAATTTGGTGAGGTGGTTTACTTTGAGTGGGAGACCTCCTAAAAAAATTTTGAGCCCCCAGGGGGCAAGTGGAGGGGAGCTGGGGGGGCTCAAAGTGCACCTCCTTTTGAAAAAAACGCTGTTTTTTGTGTTTTTTTAGTAGAAAAAAATTGTGCGAGAAGCTGTCGTAGCACTTAAAAGTTGCAATTTGAGTTTCTACGTCTCCCTAAACCATCGCCATCCTTCTCCGATCAAAACTCAGAGCGCTACCAGGGGGTTGAAAAGTTGTAGATTGCAAAATTAAAGTAACATTTCGAGCAAAAAATGGCGCATTTTCAGGAAAGAAATGGCCAAATGAAAAAAACAATTCGAAATTCGTGTTCAGCAGGTCAAAATACCCCGATAAACACACTTTTCGCGATAATTTTACTTCAAGTCTGAAAATTCATTTTTTCATGATAAAATTCACTTTTTTTTACTGCTTTTTCATTATGAAAAAATGAATTTTCAGACTTGAAGTAAAATTATCGCGAAAAGTGTGTTTATCGGGGTATTTTGACCTGCTGAACACGAATTTCGAATTGTTTTTTTCATTTGGTCATTTCTTCCCTGAAAATGCGCCATTTTTTGCTCGAAATGTTACTTGAATTTTGCAATCTGCAACTTTTCAACCCCCTGGTAGCGCTCTGAGTTTTGATTGGAGAAGGATGGAGATGGTTTAGGGAGACGTAGAAACTCAAATTGCAACTTTTAAGTGCTACGACAGCTTCTCGCACAATTTTTTTCTACTAAAAAAACACAAAAAACAGCGTTTTTTTCAAAAGGAGGTGCACTTTGAGCCCCCCCAGCTCCCCTCCACTTGCCCCCTGGGGGCTCAAAAATTTTTTGGGAGGTCTCCCACTCAAAGTAAACTACCTCACCAAATTTGGTCGAAATCCAAGAGATGTTTTTTTTTTCACTCCACCCTAGTACATATGTCCAACAAGGTTCACGGTCATTTTCCCGAAGCCGAAATCCCGAACAAACATTTTCCCGAAGAAGACTTTTCACAAAAAAAATTTTCTCGAATCCGTTTTTCCGAATACCGAAATCCCGAATACAATTCTCGAATTACCTTTTTCCCGAATGCAAAAATTCCGAATATAGAATTTCAGGAATCACTTTTTTTTTTATTTCTATGGAATGCCTATTGCATAGTGGTGGAACACTAGTTTTTTTTCATCCTCCAGAGGTTTTCGATAGTATAGTTTTTCAGGAGGTAAAACCACTCAAAAATGGCATAAAATTTCGTAAATCAAACTTTTTTTCAAAAAGTTGGTCAAAATTGATGACACCTTGAAGAAAACTGATTTTTTGGATGTGTTTTCTTTTATTTTTACTACATTGCACTTGATTTTCATTGATTTTTTTACAAATTTTACCAACTTCTTGGCTATTTTTTTTGATTTATTGCAACAAAATAAAACTACCGGTAGTTTTTGGGAAAACCCGGTAGTTTTCGACTACTGAAGGCCAAAAAAACTATCGACGATTTCGGTAGTTTTTAGCAAAAATAAAATAAACTTTATTCAATAGTATTACCTACATTGATTTTTTTTAATTCGGGAAACAAAGGATTCGGGATTTCGGTATTCGGGAAAAAGGATTTGTGAAATTTTTTTTCGTGAAAAATCTTATTCGGGAAAATGCCCGTTCGGGATTTCGGCTTCGGGAAAACAGCCCATAACCGTCCAGCAAGGTTATTGGGACACTGTGTCCAAACTGGGAGTTTTATGAAACAATGTATGTACCTACGAATCGAATTTTTAGAGGCAACTTGTCAAAATTGTTTTTTTTTTTTCCTTTCTTAGGACACTTATGTCCAAATTGAGTTTTTTGTTCTTTGACACCATGCCTACAAATGAGACCGACGATATGAAAAGGGTACAAAAAATCTTGAAAATGATTTTTTTTTGACAATGTTGACCCTAAATTGAGAGTTTAGAGGACAAGAAGGAGCCTACAAAACAATTCATTAATGTTTTTTTTTACCTACCTGATGATCAGACTTTTTTTTTACCATAATTCTGTCCCTTTTTTTTGTATCCTAACTTTTTTTTTTTGTAAAATCCTTCAATAGTTTTTGTGGCGTGAAATAATTTTTGTAACGTGTTATAAATTTTTCTGGCGTTACCGTACATTGTTTTTTGAGGTGTTCCTGACAAGGGGATGCGATTTACTTTTTGTGGCGTGCTAATCAATTTTTATAGCGTGTTTTTAAATTTATGGCTAATTGAAATTTTACTGATTCTACAGTATTCCGCATGTTACAAAACATCGCTGATTAATCCGTTATCTGAGAAATAATTTACTTTTACAAATTGAATCAGCGATATTTTGACTGATTGAGATTTAGAGAGTAAATCGAAATTCAAATTCAATCCTCATCCCTCCAAAAACATAACGAATTATAAATCAAACAATACTTTATTTTTAGAAAATTTTTAGTCTCTTCGGTGACTCCACTTTAATTGAGAATGGCAGGTGTTTCTGGAGAATTTTTGAACAAATCCTGATACCAGCACATGCGAAAATCGTGATGGATTTTCAAGGCCCATAGCTAAAAAATAAATTCAGTATCTCATCTATTCTTATATGTATCTACCTATGTAGATTGAATGTTACGTTATACAAAATGAAATCTTGACGCAAACTAAAAGTATCTCACGTGCCATGAAATTTCGAAATAAAAAGGCGAGAAGCATACTTTTTCGTAACTAAGCTCGCAATCAGTTTAGCTGGCTTGTTTTGTCATCCAATAAATGGATTATATAGTTAATATGTAGATGGTAGGTACATCATTTCTCTACGTACCTTACGTACTATATGTAAATACACACGAAAATTTTCAAGCAATGATGTTACAAGATTAACATCTTTTGTATTTCTTGAAGGTGACATTTTTGAAGTAATATAAGATCAAGATTAACGATACGTAGGTACTCGTATTTTCCATACAAGAGGGTATTAAAAAGGGGCGTTGAATGAAGTATTCGTCGAAATGATGCTGTTGCTATTTTTGCGAAATGTATTTTACGCGAGCTAAAATAGCGCATATCGAAAGAGATACGATTAAACATGAATTCCATTTTAATGCAATCAAATTTTAACACCTCGATACCTCGAAGCTTAAGGATATCAACTTTGATTACACCTTTTTACTCGAGCCAACGAATGCCTACTGTACACGTGTAGATAAAATTTAATTACGATAACGCGTGAAAAGGCGAAATTTTATTAATAGGATTTACTATATCTAAATATAATGGAGTAATTTCGTCGCCTCGACACTCCCTAAGCAGTAAACACACTCCATAGTGACTATCGTGCCTTTTTTTTTAAGGAGGAAGAAATTTTCTCGCTCGAGTGAAAAACAATAAAATACAGAAAACCGCCGAGTAATTTCCAACTTGTAATATGCTGGTACTTTATTCTCGATCGAGGTGCTTTTTCTCGTCAATTTTTCGTTTTCTGCTATTTTTATACGCGGCGATGGTGCACGCGTTATAGATAGCCTATTCCCGAGCTATATACGCCCATCGGCTGTTATGAGATTTTCCATCCCATCTGCGCGCCACTCTCGCCATCTAATGAGCAACCAACAATACCCCCGGAAAAAGAAAATACCGACCTATTGATGAGTTTTATATGCAAATCGTTTGTATACTTTGGAAAGCGAGAAAAAAAGGCTAAATCGCGAAATCATCGTTGTATACAACCAGGCACCCATGTCGAAACCGAGTTTCTATTCGTTCGTGTTTGTATGCGGGTTTCCATCAGCGACGTTTATTTTTCTAAGCGTGTACTCGATTATGGAAATTATTATATCGAGTTTGGAAATAAATCAGTCCGGAGTGTGGAGGGGGAAATAATATCGATCTCGATAATCGAAAACGTGAAGGGAAATATTGGAATTTTATGAAAACTTCTGATTAATGATCCAATGTGAAATGCATCCATTTCTGCTGAAATCTTATGAAAGATTTTTTGTTTTCAGATTCTATCATTAGAGCTACGTAAAAAATATTGAGTTTGAAAATTTTTTGGAATTTGGAAATTTTTGTTAAAAAATTCAATTTTTATTATATTTTTGATCATATTTGTGATCATTTGGGCTCCAAAAATAATTTTCACCGAAAACCAAGTGCAGCACGTGAAAATAAACAGTTTCCGAGTATTATTCGTCAGTTACTTTTTTCGTTTGGATAAGTAATATTTCAATACGTAGAAGGGGGCTTTTGCGCCAGGAGCACTGAAAAATGATGAAAATAGTAATACTTCACTATGTAGAAGGGGCTTTTGCGCCAGGAGCACTGAAAAATCATGAAAGTAGTAATATTTCACTGGAAGGGGGGTTTTGCGCCATGAGCACTGAGAAATCATGAAAATAGTAATATTTCACTGGAAGGGGGTTTTTGCGCCAGGAGCACTGAAAAATCATGAAAATAGTAATATTTCACTGGAAGGGGGTTTTTGCGCCAGGAGCACTGAAAAATCATGAAAATAGTAATATTTCACTGGAAGGGGGTTTTTGCGCCAGGAGCACTGAAAAATCATTTATTCCACTGGAAGGGGGTTTTTGCGCCAGGAGCACTGAAAAATCATGAAAATAGTAATATTTCACTACGTAGAAGGAGGCTTTTGCGCCAGGAGCACTGAAAAATCATGAAAATAGTAATATTTCACTACGTAGACGGGGGCTTTTGCGCCAGGAGCACTGAAAAATCACAAAAATCTTTTTTTTTCAGGTGAAGTGGAGGACT
This sequence comes from Pseudococcus viburni, assembly GCA_033439095.1. Lineage (NCBI taxonomy): Eukaryota > Metazoa > Arthropoda > Insecta > Hemiptera > Pseudococcidae > Pseudococcus > Pseudococcus viburni. The sequence goes on along the minus strand of JAVBJF010000537.1, from coordinate 73,275 downwards.
TCGCTTTTGGCAAAAACTAGTTTCACTATAGCACACCAAGTTTCGCTGTTGTTGAATGATTGTGGCCCTTATGAAAATGATGTTGCACTATTTTGGTCGATTATTAACATCAATTTCTGATGTTTTTCCATTTTTCTGTAAAAAAAAAATTGGAAAACATTATTTTTTCGGATACTTGCATCTTTTTCAAAATATTTGAATATCCCACTTTTTCGTATTTACCTTCAAGTTTTTCAACCTTTTGAATTTTTTTTGAGAATATTTCATATTTTTTTGGATGATTTGCATTTTTTGGAGTAAGATTTAAGAAAATTTAATTCTGGCAAATTTTTTAACGCTAATTTGAAAATAATAATGTGAACGTGTATTTTTGGAAGTTTTGTATTTTTTTTTCGAACACCTAAATTTCAAATTTATAAAATTAATTATTTTCTGTAAAATTGACTAATTTTGGGGGGATTGTCCAATTTTTGGAAAATTGCACGATTTGGAAGAGTTGCGTGAGGTTGAAATGAAATCAGGTGAAAGTTGAAAAAAGGTTAAGGAGGTGGAGGTCGGGTTAAGTTTAAATTAAAGGAGGTGGAGGTCGACTTAGGTTTGAAATTAGAGGAGGTGGCGGTGCAGTTATGTTTAAAGGAGGTGGAGGTTGGCTTAGGTTTGAAATTAGAGGAGGCGGGGGTCAGGTTAGAGGTTAGGTTTAAAATTAGAGAAGGTGGTGGTCAGGCTAGGTTTTAAATTTGAGGAGATGGGGTCAGATTAGGTTTGAAATTAGAGAAGGTGGTGGTCAGGTTAGGTTTGAAAATGAAGGACGTTGAGATCAGGTTAGGTTCGAAATAAAGGAGATGGACGTGTTAAAGTAGGTGGAGTTAAAGTTGGGAATATTAGAGGAGGTGGAGGTCAGGTTAGGGTTGAGGTTAAAGGAGGTGGTGGTTAGGTTAGAAATGAGATTAGAGAAGGTGGAGATTCGGTTTCAGATTAAGAGAGGTTATTTCATTTCCTCATTCAAATCCAAAACATCACCAAATGAGATAATTTTTGTCAAATGAATATTCAAAAAAAAAGTGGGAAAAATCATAGTTTTATTTTCGCTTTTCGTTGAAGTAAAAATCCGAATCATTCTTTTTGAATTTTAAAAAATTTTCATAATTTGAACCCGATTTGAATTTGGTAAAAACATCCTTTTGACAGAAAAATACGAAAAGTTCCACTTCCTCTTCAAAAAAAAATCCAAACAACCCAAATCATTTTGAAAAACCCCGATTACACCAAAAATACATTTTCAGAAAAATCTCAAAAAAGTGGACAATTTTTTTCGAATAAAAACAAAATAAAACACAGGAGAAAGAAAATCCTCTTTTTAAAAAACAATCAAACAAACCCAAACAATTTTCAGAATAAAGTTATAGTTACTTTCTCAACCATTCCAGAAATTGAACAAACACTTTTTAGAAAAAAAAACTCAAGCCTTTAAAAAAATCAAAAAATTATTCCATTTAAAAAAAATAAGAATCAGAAAGTCAATTACCAAAACAAAAAAAACTAGAAAACCCAGTTTTCAGAAAAGTTGTGAAAAACTACTCTCTCAATTATAAATCAGTGAAAATTATCGAAAATCACTGAGAAACAGTTAGAATTGCAGCACAGGAGAAAATCAATGAACATTTTTTCACTGGAAATAAATCAGTAAGAAAAATCACTGTAAAACAGTGAATATTCACTGAAAAGTCAGTGAAATTTATGAACTTTGTTGAAAAATCAGCGAAAATTCGGTGAAAATCAGTGAGTTTCGCTGATTTTTCCTGTGCTGCAATTCTGACTATTTATCAGTGACGTTTCACCGATTCAGAATGAGAGAGTAACAATTTTCAGGAAACCCCACTATATTTTCAAAAACTATCCAAAAAATACGCAGTTTTTGAGGGAAGAAAACAAAAGCAAAAAGGAAACCATTTTTACAAAAACGATTTCTACTGTTCCCCACTCTCAATTCAGCATTCAGATCAATTTCCACCCCTTTCTCCTCCTCCTCCATGAAATACAAAAGAATTCATTTTATTTGCATTTTTTTTAGAGAGAGAAAATCAGGAAACACACCAACAAATTCTGTATTTCCGGCTGAGAGCACTTCCTTAATAGTCTCAAAACAAAACATGACATCGTGATTAACTCTTTATTTATCGATGACACCAGAAAACTGTCAAACGCATTTATTACTTTATCGATTCCTTGCCACTTGTTCATCTTTCTAATCCGGTAAATAAAATTCTATCAATATGCCATTACCAGTCTGTAAACGGCGACTGAGGGTCAAGCAGCATAATACTCAAGTCGTTGATTTTTTCCAATAATTGAAAAAAGGCGGTATTTTTCGTAGCTTTATAATAAAAATATTCGAACCTCGCCCCGGCAACGTTGTCGAGTCTGAATTGAATTGAGAAATATGCTGTTTATACAAAAGCATTGTGTACATTTCTCACAAATGAGCAAATGGGTCATAAGCGCGAGACCGCGTTACTTTATATGGGAAGCCCGATGATGACCCAAATTTTTCACAATAGAGACGACGAAAAACTATACCGGAAAAGTACATGCTATTTCTAAGCTAAAACGACAACAATAAAGTAATGACGAGAATAACAGAAAATGAGGAGCGTGAGGAGAAGAAAAAGTTAATTTTTTAAAAACGCCATCACGCATTATCCTCATCGTTGGGCTATTACCGCAGATCATTTGGCTGGAGGCTCGAGCGTCTGGTGGGCCACGAAAATATGGTGAAAAAATTTTCAATGACGATGGTCGTAGATGTTAAACGAACTGAGAGCGAATTCGCGTCTACGATAAAAAATTCAGCTTCCTGTTTTAAATGCGCCGGCGACGAGTAAAAATTAACTGTGTAGCTATAAACACCATCGTCGAATAATCACGTGGTGGTGCAATGGAACTAGCTCGGGTGGCGGTGTAATTTATGAATTTTTATTCCGCCAAGATATTCGCGTATAGGTTAAAGACCGAAGAAAGTGGATTTTTAGCTCGCATATGTACATAAGGTATAACGTTATCGGAGGAACCTTAGCGGGAGAATTTATTATGGAAAAAGCCCGCCGAAGTACGCCGGCAGACTATCTCTAAGCGAGGTTTTTATTTAACAGTAGCCTTGGCGTATTTTTATATTCTTTGCTCGAGGTTTTATAATCTTATCCTTCTTGGCGATGGAGTTTTTTTGTGGAAAATGCGGTCTCGCGAGAGCGTTTTCTCTTTAATATAATTTCATCCGCAGAGATCATAACGATTCTTTTCTTTCTATACGCGAATATTTATTCGTGTATTTGCCATTTCATTGCGGTACACGATTTAAATATTAAACTAAATATTTAATCGACAGCCTGCCCGGTAATCTGCGCACCCTCTGCGGAGGATATTTTAATGAAAATTCGCTTATTTTCGATCAAAGGTAAAGGAATTTTCGTTAACGAACTAGTATCTATACTTAGCGGCTGCAACAGCTAGATAAAATTTATCGTGTGAATTCGAACGAAACGAAGCCGAATTAACATTCATAATAAAAATTCTAATTACAGAGCCACGATCAGAAATCCTCGGAGGGCCGGAATTATTCGTAGATAAAGGCAGCACCATAAATTTAACGTGTTTAGTCGAGTTTACCGCAGAAATTCCGACCACCGTTCAATGGAGTCATGAAAATAAAGTAAGTTTACATTTCACTCTGATAATTAACTAAATGAATCCAATCACCGATCTGGCTTGCTGGGGTATCGCAATACCTTCCTTATAAGGAGGGAAAATTTCTCTGGAATTCCTTGGAAAACTATACGGGGTTTGAAAGTGACTCCGACGAGAGATTTGGTAGATGTTTATGATCGAGTTGAAAATTGATATTGATATGGAAATGTGCCTAATCGAGGTGGATTTAACGGTGACTGAAACATAGCCCTGTTTAGACTTTTTATTATATGTGAGTAATTTAAGGTGAGCCGAAAAAAACTATTCCTTGGATTTGAACAAAAATTGATGAAGTAGGTAGTTTAATTTAATTGGGGAACCGTCAGAAGAAATTTCAGTCCTCGAGTCCAGCGTGGGTCTGAGCCAGGGTTCCTCAAAGTAGGTCCATTTTTTCAAAAAAACGAGGGTTTATTTTTTGAAAATTTTTCAAGTTACAGAAAAGTTTTTATTTTTGGAAAACTTTTAAATTTTAGAAATTTTTTAGAATTTTCTCCCCTCCCCCTCCCCCTCCTATAAGAAAAGATGAATTTATCAATTTTTTGCTGATTGATAATGGTTACTTGCTTTCTTTCTTCCTGAAAATTTAATTATTATTATGAAACATTTTCGGTTGGAAATAATTTTTGTGTTGAGGAAACTTGAGAGAAAAATTAGATTTGAAAAATAGTTTGAGCTTTGAGCAACAAATTGAAAATGAAATAAAATTTCATATTTTGCAGGGCAATAAGTCAATTCTGAAATTAAAGAAATTCGTCAAAATTCGAGAAATGAACTTCAGCCCGTGAAATTTTAGATATGGTGTTTTTTTATAACGTAGGTACTTTCGATTTATTTCTGTTTCGGGTCAAAATTTTACTACCAGAAAATTTTTTAGTTGAAAAAATTAATTTAAAAAAAAATCAATTCCTAAAAAGATTTTTTAATTTTGGAAAATTTTTCAATCAATTTTTAAAAAATTGTCCAAATTTTGAAAATGTTCAGTTTCCAAAAATACTCACTTTCCAACTTTTAAAAACCTTTTTAATTTTTAAGAAATTACCAAACTCTTGATAAAATTTTCAAATTTTGGGATATTTTCAAATTGAAAAAGTTATTAAATTTTCGTAAATTGATTAAATTTTGGGTAAAGTGTTTAAATTTTAGAAGATTGTTCAAATTTTAAAAAATTGTTCAAATTTTGAAAAATTGTTCAAATTTTGGAAAATTGTTTAAATTTTGGAAAATTGTTCAAATTTTGGAAAATTGTTCAAATCTTGGGATAAATTGTTTTTGTTTTAAAAATTAATTTAATTTTTGGAAACTTTCCAATTTTGAAGAATTTTTTAGTTTTGAAACATGTTTTAACTTTTGAAAAATCGTCTCAAGATATTAAAAAGTTTTCCATTTTAGGAAAATTGACTTTGCAATTAAGTTTGAAAAAAATCGTCCAAGTTCCGTAAAATAACCCATTTTCCAATTTTTAGAAAACTGTTCAACTTTTGAGAAATATCTTCCAATTTTGAAAAAATTGTTCAAGTTTTTAGAAAATTGTTCAAGATTTTGGAACATTGTTCAGATTTTGGAAAAGTGTTCAAATTTTGGAAAATGGTCCAAATTTTGGAAAATTGTTCCTAAAAAATTGTTCAAATGTTGGAAAATTGTACCTTAAAAATTTTGAAAAAATTGTTCGAATTTTTGGAAATGTTTTTCAATTTTTGGAAAATCGTTCAAACACTCCTATTGAAAAAAAAAATGGTACAGATGTTTAAATCTTTTAGATCCAAGACAAACTGCAGCACAATGGCCCATTTTCCAGATATACATATGTATACTTACTTTACATTATCTTTATTTATTTGGAAATAATGGTTTTCAGTTCATGTTTTTTTTTTTAATTTTCGGGAATTTTCAAAAAAAAATCACATGCGACAAATTCGAGATCTTTGATCACAAATCCGGTGTTTTTCCAGGCGATTAATTTTTGTTTCCGTGATACTGCAAAAAAATTTATTTCGCAAATTTAATTTTAGAAAATCTGTGGAACAGGCTACCAAAAAGGGTCGTTTTCTGGAAAAAATTTGTAGTTTCAAAATGGACGACCATGAGACCAAATTGGAGCACCAACGAAGGCGAATCCAACAATGCAAGAACTTTCGGTTTCTCGTCCAACTGGATTTCCTAACTTCGTTCATCTTCATGTATCGCTGGATTTGTATTCTTTTTTGTTCAGACATGGGCTTATCGCCTGCCATTTTTGAACCAATCTATCCCCGTTTGTTTGGAAATATACCATTGTGGCAAAACCTACATCAGCAATGAATTTTCTGGGTTCAAAAACCCCCATTCTCCATTCAAACACCAGTGACTTCGAGTTGGGAGGAAAAAAAGTTCACCCCAAAAAGCTGTAAAGTATCAAAAAATTGATGTTCGACTAATTCGAGATCACTGTTCATGAATCCGGTGTCCATTTTGGCATAATAATGGACATTTATTTCGGTAATTTCATTGAGATTAGATTGCATTTTGAATATACGTACGAAAATTGAACGAGTTCGTGTGGATGATAAACTAGAATTTTTTAGTGTTTTTTTTACGTTTTTTTTTTTTTTCAAAAAAAGAGGGAAGTGATGGATGAAAACACCCTTGAATATTATTTTTAACACGTAGGATTTCGTTCAAACTTTTTTCTGAAAATTTGAAAATTCAAATTTGATTGATCAATAAGTAACAAAGAACTTGAGAACTTCTCATTAAGGAAAAAATTGCCTTTAAAAAATTTGAGAAAGGAAAAGAATGTACCTGCTCATGATGTTGGTAAATCTGAAATAATCAGGTAATATATGTATACCTACTCAACATTTCTGTCGAGTAATTTAAAAATATTCAATTCTTCTCGGAATTTTTTTGGGATAATCTTTCAAAAAAAATGGAAACATCGAAATACGCATTTTTTGCTCACTAAAAAGCCAAGTAACATTAATCCAAATTCTACAATCCAAAAAAAATTTCCCCGAGCAATAAATGTTCAACACAAACTAACACCGAGAAAAAAACCGAGGAAATAAATCAATATTTCAATAAAAAATTGAACCACGTTGTTAAAAAGCCAACGCCACGATGGTAATTTCCTTTTAAATGAGAGATTTCACCATTTACGCCATCTGCGGAAAGACATTTCAAAGGCGACGGCGAGTATTTTACAATATAAAAACCTCGAGACTTTCGGCAAGAAAAAATAAAAAGAATCACATCTTAACATGAAAAAAATTTCCTACGACAAATCTCCAAATTATCACCCCATAATAAATCAAATTTCCATTTTTCTTTTTTCCCACAGAAGCATCAGCACACCCACCATTTTTCTTTTAACATCACGATGAACATGAAACTTTTTATATTTTTCCTCGAATGACGAACTTACGCTGTAAGACAAAACCCGGCGTCGTTTCAAGTTCTACTCGTAAAATTGTTCGGTATTAATGAAAACGTTTGCAATTATACGGGGCGAAGCTCGAGACAGCGAACTACGAATATTCCCCCTGGGTAATGTTAATGCATCGCACACGTTTACACGAATTTCAATATTAACAACTACTTAAACCGTTTTTGTTTTTGCTAGTTTTTTCCCTTTACTCGGTTCGTGTAAATTATAATTGTACACGAACGTGAAATTTTGTAAAATTTTCTTCATCTGGGTCGAATATGCGGGTAATTTTTTTCTGTTTTCTTTGCCAGTATCAGTGGCACCACTGTAATGGTTTTAATTTTGAATTAAATTATATACGTACGAGAAAGAACTTCGTCATTTGAGGAGAAAACTTGGATGGAATTGCGAGGGGGGTTTTCCTCGCCCTCGTTCCATACTCATCTTTATTCTAACTTTTGCCATTTTTTTCTCATTTTTCGTACGAAAAATCAGGTTTAATTTAAGTTGACTATGAAGTGGCGGACCCATATCTCAAGCAGTTGGCCGCAAAAATTATGAAGTCGTCTGATTGAAGAATGAACTGAGATGTCCATCTCCGATAAGAATTGAACTTGGATTTTTGGATAGAGTATGTCTTGAAAATCCTCGGAATCAAAATTTTAGCTGTCGAAGTTTACATTTGATTTTTGGCTGTAAAAATCCGGTTTCCAGCAAGAATAAGATATTTTTGAAAGAAGTAATTTTATATTAAACTTGATGGGATTTAGGTTTCTGCCAAGTATTGACCTTTCGAACTCAATTTTGATCATTTTCAGTCATTCTGAAGTTTCCAGCACAATTTTGATGTTGTCCTCTTGTAAGTATTTTCGAATTTCTCCAGAAGACACTTGAATTGACTTAGGCTGCTAAAAAACGAGTTTCCTCGTTTCTGTTCAACTAGAAAATCCATCTTTTTGGCTCAGTTTCCAGGTGGACACTTCAAATATGTTTTTTTTTATCAGCCATTGAATTAGAAAAAAAAATCGAAATAACTGGTAACGGTAAAATCTTCGATCCACCAAATGAGGTCGTTGACAGTGGACCTTAATCAATAAAATCGACTACCAAAAAACTAATTTTGAGTATTTCAAGTTAATCTGGAGTCTTCGGCATAATTTCGGTTTCTTTCAGTATTTCTGATTTCCTCCTGAAGACACCGCTGTTCAGGCAGCTTAAAATCAGTTTTTTACTTCCTTCTGCTGAGCAGAGGCGTGACTAACGGGGGGTGTGGGGGGGTGCTTAACCCCCCAGACGATTCCAAAGTTGAGAAAAGTTGGGAAAATCAGGAAAAAGTGGGAAAATTGGGAAAAGTGGGGACTTGTCCCAACTTTTCCGCAGTTTGAATTTTGGAAAGTCGAAAAAATTTAAGAAAATCACAATCCCAAATCAAATTTTAGGAAAACTGGGTACAATTGAGATTTTCCACTTTTTTCCAAATTTTCCCAACTTTTTTGAAGTTTGGATTTGGGAAAGCTGAAAAAATTGAGAATATCACAATCCCTAATTTGGACTTGGAAAATTGTGTGAAGTTGGGATTCCCAACTTTTTCCCAACTTATTCCAATTCTCTCAAGTTTAGATTCAAAAAAGTTAAAATTCCCAAGTTTTTGAAAAGTTGTACTTGGGAACGTTGAAAAAACTTGAGAATATCGAAAAAGTTGATTGCAAATTGTGTAAAATAGCTAAAATTTCGTTTAAAAAAACATTTAAAATCACAAATTTTTTATATGGAAGTAATAGAAATTTTTCAAAGAATAATCTATTGAAAAAATAATTATTTTTGTTTTAAAAATCACTAACTTTTCAAATTTTAGCCCTCGCTTCGCTCGGGCATATACCAACACCTAAGCAAACCAATGTGATTACTTAAGAAGTATGAGTTGAGGACTTCACCTATTAATTTGAAAAATGAAAAAATTTCAGCTTTTGTATATACTTTTTCTTCAAAAATTTTCGCCCTCGCTACTTACAATGATATGAACACTCTCATCTTCTATCTCAGACAATATTGAATACTTTTTGAAGGAGAAAAAAAATTTCCTTCTCATTTATTATTGGTTTTACAGGCCTCAGACAGAAATCAGCTTTTAAATGGTTGTCCCCTATTTTCACGCTTAGTCACTAAAGCCACCCTTTTTCGCCAAATGATCACTATTGAACCCCTTTGTTTTTTTTCAAGACACGCTTTTCAGAAATCTTCAAGAAGGAATTCAGAATAGTGGTTCTTTTGCTTATTTTATCATACATTTTTCAAAAAAAATAATTGCCCTCGCTTCGCTCGGGTTAAATATTACGTTCCATATCTTGCAAATTGGTTTTCTATTTGTTGTGATGTCAGTGACCACGATGTTGAAAATAGAAAGCAGGAATAGAGAAGAATTCGAAAATATTGGTCACATTTTGAAAAATCTCAATGAGAGAAGTGTGTTGAATTTTCAATTTTTGAAAGTCTATTTTCGCTAAAAAAATTTACCCTCGCTTCGCTCGGGCTCAACACATTATTAAATCTGTATAAATCTTAACAAAATAATTATCAATACATATGTTACCAAGTCTAACCTAGATTTTTTTATTTACTGAAACAAGGTAAAAATTGCAATGGCTTGCGGGCAATTTATGAAAAGTTCCCTTTTTTTGAAAATGTAACTAGCAAATCTTTTATTTTCACCCCTTCAGACTTTTGCCTAAGTTTCGTCTCTGTCCATATCACTGCCTCTCAAGGCTGCATTCAAGTTGAAATTTGAAATTTTGTCAAGTGTGTTTATTTGTTTTTTTTTCACAACACCTGGGCAGCCACGATAAAAATTACCTAGTTGGGAATTTTTTTTGGGAAGTAGGAAAAATAGTTGGGAATTTCTCGGAAAATAGTTGGGAAAATTTGAGCTTCACCCCCCCCCCCCCCCCCCCCCCCCCCCCAGAAATATTGCTTCGTCACGCCTCTGCTGCTGAGTTTAACAGGGAAATTGATCTTTGTGGCTAGAGGAATTTTAGGATATGCTTTTTCCCAAAATTGAAGTCCTGTTCCAATAGAAGGTGAACATCTCAAGTGTTTTCTCTAACGATGAAATGACTAAGTATAATTTGAAAAAAGTGAATTTAGCATTATTGTAAATTTTTTCGAAACGTCCAATACAGTTGGAAATCTTCAGTTATGATTCCTTCCCCCCCTTTCTCCCCCAATAATTTCAAATTCAGTTATTTCCCCTGTTTTGATACTTCGGGAAACTTGTTTTGGGTATTTACTAAGGAGGGTCATTATACCATTTTTTTTCGAAAGTTGAATGGAAGAAGGAAGGCAGGAAATTTTATCTAAGGCTCAGGAAAATTTGTTGAAATTTCACCTCCCTGCCCCCACCAATCCTTGATCTTGCCCGATTTGTTTTAATGTTACTGTTTAGAAAATTTTGAAAAACTAGAAAAAATTATTTTGCTCTAAAATTTTTCTCTGAAAAATGAAAAAAAATCGATAAAAAAGTTTGCTTATATAAGAATGCTCGTAGAATATGGATTTTTTTACCAAAAAATAATCTACGACCTCCTTTCCCCGCCTTTGCATTTTGAACTATTTTTTCAGAAATGAAGAAAAAAGCATTTTTAATTATAGGTATTTTGCCAAAATTAAGAAAATGGAAAATCAGCGTCGATGATTTTTCAGGTAAAAGTATCCACACTGTGAGATCATTTTCAGGAGCATTTTTTTTTTTTGATATTTGAGGAAATTTTAAAAGCGCGGAAAAGGGATTTTTTTCTCAATACTTCTAAAAAAATGAGGCTGGGAACCAATAACATTTTTGAGGCAAAAAATCTATCCATTTTCCCAAATCTTTTTGAATTATCAGAAATGAAGGACAGTGAACAGGGGTAAAGGTTGAGTCGAGGTGAAATTTTTACAAGTGTTTTTGATACCTGAACTCAACTCCCCAACTACCCGAATTCACAAAATTAGTTATTTTTTGGTTTCGATTCTCTACCTCTACCGCCCCCTCACCTCCTCCTGCCTCATTCAAATTATTTATTCATAAAAATATTACCTATGCGGCATGATTTTCGGATCATTGAGTTTAAATATGGAAACCTTTTTTAAATAAAAATTCCACTAAGGAAGGAGGTACCTCAACTCAAAGTAAAATTTTGAGCAGAAACAAAAATAAATCAGAAGTATGTCATAAAATAATCCCATTTCCAAAATTTCAGGTGGTGAAGTTCATTTCTCGAACTTTGACGAATTTTGAAATTTCAAAACTACCCCGCACTGAAAATCTGAAATTTAGTATATACCCTATTTTGGACCTCCCGAATTGATTGGAAGTGGTTTCAAGACGTTTCGGAGCCTCTAAAATTTTTTAGAATTTTCCAGCACTGCAGAAAAGACCTCAAAAATGGTTCATATTTGTGACCTATTTGTCCGATTAAAGCACAATTTTTCGAAATTCGTGACTGCCGGTTCAAGTTCATATTTTTTGACAGAAATTAAAAAACGCTTACTTTTTGCATTAAAATGAAAGCGTTTCTGAGGTCTCTAGGGAGTACATTGGCATAAATTTTAGCAATTTATCTCTTAAATTATTCCCTGGAAAATTTTCTGCCAAAAAATATGGATTTGACCCGGCAATTGCGAATTTTGACAAATTGTACTTTAATCGATCAAATAGGCCACAAATATGGATAATCTGAGTTTTTAACTGCTATAGTTCATATGAACCATTTTTGAGGTCTTTTCTGCAGTGCTGGAAAATTCCAAAATTTTCTGGAGGCACCGAAACGTCTTGAAACCACTTTCAATCGATTCGGGAGGTACAAAATAGGGTATAATTTGGGATGAATTTTCATCGCAAAATTTATCGCACGTTTTTTTTTTTAGTTTTTGAGGCCAGGATAGTAATTGAAATGGATTTTCATTCCACGATTTTTCCGAGCATTTTTGGGCTGCAATTAATTTGGGATGAATTTTCATCGAAGAATTAATCGCACGTTTTTTTCTAGTTTTTGAGGCCGGGATAATAATTTAAATGGATTTTCATCCCAAAAATATCATCCCACGATTTTCCCGAGCATTTTTGGGCTGCGATTAATTTGAGATGAATTTTCATCGCAGAATTAATCGCACGTTATTTTCTTGTTTTTGAGGCTGGGATAATAATCGGAATGGATTTTCATCCCAAAAATATCATCCCACGATTTTCCCGAGAATTTTTGGGCTGCGATTAATTTGGGATGAATTTTCATCGAAGAATTAATCGCACAGTTTTTTTTTCGTTTTTGAGGCTGGGGTAATAATCGGAATGGATTTTCATCTCATAAAAATCATCACATGATTTTTCCGAGCACTTTCGGACTGCAATTAATTTGGGATGAATTTTCATCGCAGAATTAATCGTACTTTTTTTTCTCGTTTTTGAGGCTGGGATAATGATTGGAATAGACTTTCATTCCAGAAAAATCATCACACGATTTTTTCGAGCATTTTCGGGCCGCGATTAATTCGGTATAAAATTTCATCGCAGAATTAATCGCACGTTTTTTTTCGTTTTTGAGACCATTTGGAATGGATTTTCGTCCCAAAAATATCATCTCACGATTTTCCCGAACATTTTTGGGCTGCGATTATTAATACGTATACCATTGATTAGATCAAATTTTCTTATTTTACGAGACAGTGGGGTAATTTCGAAATTTCAAAAATTCACCAAAATTCGTGAATTAAATGGAACTTTAGCGCCTAAAATTTTGGAAATGAGGTTCTTTTATAACTTTAGATCTATTCTTCTTCCGACTCAAAATTTTAATTAAATTGGGATACTTACCTACTTCTTTTGACCTACGACTAAATCCATAATACGGATGTGCTTCAGGCACGAAAGTACAAAAAATATACTCCGAACCAATGAATTGTTCTTTTTCCAACTCCGAGGGTGGTGAGGTTTTTTTTCAAAGTTTAATTTTACGCTCTAAATTTTCAAACTCTGAATCTTTTTTTTCAAAATTTTTCAAATCGTAAAATTTTTTCTTAAAATTTTTCAAAAAACAATTTTTTGATTTTTCTTACAATTTTTTCAACTGCAATATTTTTTCCGCATAAATTTTTGTAAAACAGAAAAAATTACAAATTCGAAACATGATTTTTTTAAAAAAAAGTGCCTATTTCAGAAATTTAAAATGATAAAAAACTATTGAATTTTTTAAATACTTTTTTAAAATCATGTTTTTGAATTTTTTCCATAACAATTGTAATTTCTTCTATTTTCTGAAAATTTACACGAAAAAAATCGAGGAAAAAATTTCAGACTTGATGAATTTAGGTTGGTAAAAATCTGCAGTTTGAAAAAATTTTAGATTTGAATAATTTACGTCGGCAAAATTTTGCAGTCTAAAAAATTTTGAGAAAAAAATTTTACTTTTACGATTTGAAAATTTTAGGTTGATAAAATTAATTGGAGTTTGAAAAATTTTGAGGAAAAAGTTACAGAGTTTGAAAATTTAGAGTGTAAAATCAAAATGGACTTTTGAAAAAAAAACTCGTCATCCTCACAGTTGGAAAAAAGAACGATTCAGTCGTACAGAGTATATTTTTTGTACTTTCGTGCCTAAAGCACATCCGTATGGATTTAGTCATAAGTCTTCTTCTGTATAGCCTCTTTCTCCTTATACCAGAAACTACAAAAGGGAGATGCAAAAAAAGTAAAAGAAAATGTAGGTAATCCTGAAAAAAGAAGCCCAGAAATCGTGAAGGCAAAAAACAATGCTCCTTCCTAAAATCCCCTCAGAGGGCTAGAACCGAGACATTGGTGATTCTCTCATTTTTGGAATAGGCGAACCTCGTAAAAAAAATTTGAACAAAATCTAAATACTCAAGGTCAAAAAGTATAACCATTTAGCTTTTTTCTCGAAAAAATTCCAAATAATTTTTTTGGTTGACGGTTGAGGCATCTTACAGGATGTTAATAGGATACCGGCTTAAAATTTAATCAACTTTAATTAACTCCTGGCGCAGAAAAATCTCATCAGCGCAACATTTACATCACGCCGTCAATTTTCATACGACGTACGATGCCTGATAGCCATACGTCATATAGGGAATATTCGTGGAATTCACTGGCATTCGTCGGAGATAACAAATCATCGCGGATACGAGCTTATGCATTATACAGACGTGATCTAATATCAGCGGGGGTGAGATGAGGAAAGGGTGAGAACAACGTCGCTATGCCAAACCACCATTTGAAAATCTTATTAAAACCAGAATCTAGGCTACCTGCGAGCTCTACCCTACCTACGACGATACTCCTCGAATCGAGCCAGATCGGTTTTCTTATTAATTAATTTCTGGCACAAATTGACGTATTTATTGAATTTTTGCATTCTTTTCAGCCGATAAATTTCGACTCTCCCAGAGGTGGCATTAGTTTGGTAACAGTTAAAGGACCAACGACCACTAGTCGTCTGCTAATACAGAAAGCATCGCCGACGGATAGCGGAGAATACGCCTGCGATTCGTTGGTAGCAACGCCGGCTATTATCAGGGTACATATACTAAATGGTGAGTCGTAAATTACGTGATTACCGTTCTTATTGCTATTATCAGCCGTTCGCGCGCATTAAACTTAATACAAATTTAGATGGCTTGAAAATGATGTTACGAGTCGAATTTGCAGCCAGCTATTTTCATTATTATGCTGATAGGTCTACGGCTCGACTCCCTCGTGGTATAGGCATGAGCGATGAATTCGTGCTGGAATAACTTTTGCCGCGCTGCGAATGCGGCGTGGATTAGAAAGTTGAAATTTCATCGCGTCTTGATTAAACGAAGAAGAAGGCGAGGCGTAATAATCCTATTTTGTATTTTTTTTTCGTTTCTGTTGCAGGAGAACATCCAGCAGCGATGCACCATGGTCATGCTAATATCCCATTATGCCCTCCATTTATAAGCGCGTTAATCGTACCGTTTATATTGATATTTCAAAGTGTTAATTGTTAAATTCGCTCGGAGAATGATTCACCTCAAGGTACTAATTCGAGTTACCAGTTTTTAAAGTTTTAAAAAGTTTTTATCCTTGTACATTTATAATTGTGTATAAAATAAGGTTACGTTTTTGACGACGACGACGACGGTTAAACATACTCGTATTACATTCATTTGCTCAACGAGGCGTTTAAAATTTCATTTTTACGATTTCCTAATCGAATGTAAGAGTACAAGGTGGATTATTTATAGTGTTACTTGAATTTCAAAAATTGCATCAAAGGCACATAAAAATATATGGAGTTTTTGAATTTTGGAGATTCAATTCTTCAGAGTTTTTTAATTTGGAAAAAAAATTTCATCATTTTTTCCAGCCTCAGAAGAGTGTAAGCTCAATTAAATTTTAAATCAAAATAAAAAAAATTTTAAAAAAATTTCAAAAAATTATTCGAAAATAATTTTTTTAATGTCTATAAGAGAGTTTTCCGAACTCCTGAATCCATATCTGTTTTTTTTTTTACTTCGAAAAAAATCGACCCTCGGAGGGTACAGAGGTGACACCAAAATTGAAAATTTTTCATTTCGATTGATTATACGTAGTAGGATATCGAAATGAATTTTTTTTGACATCCTAAACCTATTTCTGGGATTATTTCGTCTCCAAGTTCAAAAATTAACCCTCTGTAGTGAAAGAAAAAATCTAAAATTGAAAATTATTCGAAGAAAAATTTTCAGTTTTGGTTCCAGTTCTGTTTTCGAAGGTTTACTTATGGATTTGGGGTCAGAAAACATGGATTTCGACCTCTCTCGATCAAAATGAAAATTTCTCCATTTGTCTCATTTTGTTCCTCGAGAGTCCATTTTGGGGTCCAGAAAATAGGTGAGTGAAAAAACATAATTTCTTCAAGAAACGACACTTTTTGGGTCTCCAGAGGTGATTTTTGAAAAATTCCAAAAATGAGATTTTCAAAAGTTTTCCTAAAATCGTCGTTTTTTGTCGTTTCTTGTCGTACTTTTTGGACCTCCTGAGGTGATTTTTCACAAAACTTATAAATGACATTTTACATACCTTATTCGATATAATTGGAAATTTTCCAATTTTGTTTTCATCTCCCCACTCTCTGACATAGAAGGTGTCCCAACCGACAGTGAAATTTTGGGCTGAAACGAAAGTACATCATAAGAGACCCCTATATCAAAAATTTCAAGTGTTCAAATTCATTTTTCAATTTTTGACGAATTTTTGAAAAATTCAAAATTACCACTGGCTCACAGTGAGATATTTCTGGATTTGAGGCCTGAAAAATGGAATTGTGAAATTAGGAATTACACAATTCGTTAACAAAGTTTTTTTTGGTGGTGCTGAATCCCATTTTAAACTCGTTTTCACTCCTTCTCATAATCCACTCCCTGTACGAGGGGGTGAAAACTGAAATTTTCAAAAAATATCGTGTTAGGTGTCGAAATATACGTTTTTTGGTGTGAGGGATGAAAATTCAAATTTTTGAAAAATATCATGTTGGGTGTCAAAACCAAGGTTGAAACGAATTCACTTGAAATTGAATTCGGATCTGAATCCACGAATCATTGGTTTTTTTTGGATTCGAATATATTTCGGTTTTCGTGATTCGAATCAATGAGTGAATTGTTGGATTCGAATCCACGAATCCATCGTTTGGGGAAAAATTAACCAGCAAAAAAAAAAGTTCTTACACTATAGTCGGGTCTCAATCGTACATACGCGCGCTATTCCTGTTGAAATTGATTTTATGATTGTTTCTTGTTCTGTACACTAAAACAAAGAAATAAAGCCCGTATGCCGTTTCCCCCCCTTTCCCAAAGGTCCACCACCCCAACATTTCAAACGTGTGTATCGCCTTATCTATGAGTTTTAATGAAAAAATTTCCAAACAAAAATTGTTCCTCAGCATCTAATGTACATTTTTATTTCTCATCAAAATCCATTTTGGAGCAATTCCTGCCCCCCCCCCAAATTTAGAAACAAAATAATTATGTTTTTGAGAAAACCTCAAAATCATGTTTTCTTCATTTTAAACGAAAAGTTTCTGAGATACGACAAAATTTGTAATCACAAAAAGTATTCAGAATTGAATTTCCTTTCCCAATGAGCTCTATCACGACCATTGTTACCAACTTTTCCAGACAGAGTGGACCTCTCCCTCTTCCTCATTTTCACAAAATTTTCACCCACAAACAAAATTTGCTCCAAAATTAATTCCGATAGTAAATGAAATTATGCATTGGATATCGAAAAACAAAAATCGTTCAATTTTTTTTCGTGGGTCCAACTTTTGAGATAAGGGGTGGGGGAGAGATCCACCCTGTTCGGAAAAGTTGATGAAAATGGTGGTGATAAAGCTCATTAGAAAGGAAATTCAATTTTGAATACTTTTTGTAGTTACAAATTTTGTCGTATCTCTGAAACTTTTCGCATAAAATGAAGAAAACGTGATTTTGATGTTGTCTGAAAATTGTTTCATTTTCAAATTTGGGGGGCAGAAGTTGCTTCAAAATGGATTTTGATGAGAAATGAAAATGTACATTAGGTGCTGAGAAACAACTTTTGTTTGAAAAATTTTTCATTACGACCCATAGATAAGGCAGTACACGCGTTTGAAATGTTGTGGGTGGACTCTGGGGAAAGGGAGAGGGGAAAAAAGAGAATACGTTCTTAATTTCTTTGTTTTAGTGTCCAGAACAAGAATCAATCATAAAATCAATTTTAACAGGAATTTCGCGCGGAAACCTTTTTTTGTACGATTGAGACCAGACTACTACTAAAGCCATAAAAATAAAACACCACAAACCAAACCTCCGAATATAAATTTTCTATTTGGGAGCCTTTCCCCGCGATAAAGACATCATTTTTTCCTCATTTTGTCCTAGCGGACCCCTACTGACTCCCAAAAAAACGCGGGCTGGGGTGAAACCCGCAACTGAAACGAAAACGAAATAAATCCGGTCGAATACTTTAAAACAATTCGAATCCATTTCACGAATCCGTAATATTTTTTGAATTCGAAACATTGAAATGAATCGAATTTCACATACCTACTTAATGGATTCGACTCAATTTTTTCGAATCCGAAAATTCTTTTTTACCTCTTCTGATGACCCATCCTCAAGAGAATGAAAACTCAAGTTTTTGAAAAATATCGTGTTGGATGTCAAAACATGATTTTTCAAAAATTTGAGTCTTCATTCCCCTTTACATATGTAGAGTGGGTCGTCAGAAAGAGTGAAAACAAATTTGAATTTTTCTCGATTCTCTGAATAGTTTCAACTCTTGATTTCCTTTTCTCCAGATATTTTTCAAATTTAAAAATTTTCCTCAAAATATTTTTCGACTCCTAGAAATTTTTTCTCAAACTTTTTTCCTCTCGAAATTTTTTCTCAAAAGTTCAATTTTTGCAGCTTTTAATTTATTTTTCAAAATTCTATTTTTTCAGCTCAATTTTTTTCTCGAATTATTTTCCAGCTCTGAAATGAAATTTGTAGAATAAAAAGAGTTGAAAAAATTTTAAATCAAAGAATGGGATTTTACGGTTGATAATTGAAATACCTAAACATTGGTAAGTAAATAAAAAAAAATTTAGTAAATGAAAATTGAAGAAATTGAAAAAAATTTTAGAGCTAAAAAAATTTTAAAGAAGAAAGTTTAGTGGGGGTAAAACTTTATCGGAGTTGAAAAAATCGATATTTTGAGAAAAAATTTCGAAAGCTAAAAAAATTAAAATTTTGAGAAAATAGTACAGACATGGTCTATGATTTTTATCATTGTGCTGTCTAAGGTGTTGTAAGTAAATCAGAAATTTCAAGGTGAAAATCAAAAGTTTTAAGCCAAAAGTTTGATAAAATATAAGTAGCTAAAAACTGAAACGTGAGAAAGCTGAAAGCTAGCCAAAAGCTAGCTGTATGAATCAAAAAGCTAAAAGCTAAATTAAGAAGTTTTATTTTTGAAATTTTCAGCTAAAAGCCAAGAGCAGACGTTTTATTTCACGGCTTTTCATCCCTGATATTTTGACACCCAACACGATATTTTGTTTCAATTTGAATTTTCATTCATCTGAGAGAGTGGATTATCAGAAGGGACGAAAACGATTTCAGAATCGAATTCATCATCTCAGAAAACATAAATTTTGACACCCAACGCGATATTTTTCAAAAATTGGAATTTTCATTTCCCTATGCGAAGGATGCGTTCAAAATCCGATTCAGCACCCCCCCCCCCCCCCCTCCTCAAAAACATATTAACCAATTTCGTTATTCCTATAATTCCACAAATTTTATTTTTGAGGCCTCAAATCCAGAAATATCTCACTGTGAGGCACAAGTGATTATAATTTTTTTTTAATTCGTCAAAAATTGAAAAATTAACTTGAACATTTGAAATTTTGAATGATGTACTTTCGATGTAAGTATTTTCATTTTAGCCAAAAATTTTACTGCCAGTTTAGATATTATCTTTCTTGTACAGGTCGACCTTCGGGTTAGAGGTCAACATTACCCTAGAAATGAATCATAAACTTCAAAAAAAACCTTATTGTCGTTTTTTGAAAAAAAATCGAATAATTTATTTTGAGCTTCTTTCCTTCTTTTTTCGTGGTGATTTTCAATTTAATTAGGCTCGTCCTCTGGGGGTGGGAAAATTTGAAAGAAATCTCTCTCAGGAATGGATTGCCATAAACCCAAAAGCTCCATATTTTTCTGTACCTGAATTATTACTTACAGCGAGGCTTTAAAGTTCAGGTAACGCTGTAGATGATCCACCGTGTATTATGAACCACTGCCGGAAATGTTCCTCGTTTAAACGTCGTCAACAGAAAAAAAATTCTCGATAAACTCGATCAAAAAAATTACCCAAGGTCCTCCTTACAGAACAAATTTTCGAATTGTACTTGGTTGTTTACACATCACCTACATTACCAAACAAGTTGTACATACTGTTTACCCATAAGGGTATTAAAGAGTTAAAATAAGCTGCCTAAAGTGTAATACGAAGGCGCAGCTTATTAGATTTACGATGTTTAGTGAGAAATTAAAATGATCTGGTGGGATTAATTACGAAAGTAAATTTACATATCTAATTGTAGTACATCCTACGTACCTACGTTAATTCAACTGTAAAATATTGTAATATAATTGGTTTTCATTCGTCTGTACAATTTTTACGTCATCGTTTTTGTCTTGTACGTGTACATATGATTCGTTTTTTTGTTTTTGTTTTCTCTCTCTTTTTTTACATCATTGTTAATTGTGCTTCGATGTTGACTTTTTTTTTTGTTTTTAATTTTGTAGAATCGTGTATTTTATGTCGCTGAATAATAAAAGCTAAGAAAATTTGAACGGTGGTTGATACTTTTTTTCACGCCGAAAGTGTAATTTTCCAAATGAGCTTTTTGAAGGAAAAATGAATGTTTTGTTGGGATGTACCTGCTGCGATGAAAAAATACGTATTTGTAATTACGCAAATGTGTTTACTGTATGAGGTGATGAGGAAAGTGTATGATGAGATTTTAGGGGCTAGTAGGCTATCACCATGGAGTGATGTGTTCTTGAGAAATTTACAACTTGTTGAGGACAATTTTTAAATTGACAATTATTTTTACAATTTTAAAGTAGGTATCTGCAGAATAAATCATATTTTGTATACAGGGTGTCCGGCGAGAAGTCTGCCATACTAGTTGAACAAGTTGCATATCTAGAAACTTGAAGGGGGAAACGCTGTTTTTTTTTTTAAATCACGTAATTTTTTTTCAATCATGGGAACGGATAGTACTTTGAAAACTGAATAAATTTTTATTATATGACTTTTTGCATAACTTGGAAATTGAAGGGCTACAAAAAAAGTTCTGAAAAAATAAACTAATCAAGGGAATGGGGTAGTATGTTGAAAAATGAGCAAATTTTGTTCTACAAACTTTTTGCCTAACATCAAAAATGAAGCGGCTACGGGTCATTCAAAATAGGTGGGCTTCAATTTTTTTTCAATTTTCTCAATTTTGGATGACCCGTGGCCCCTTCATTTTTTATGTTAGGCAAAAAGTCTTTCAGACCTTGAAAATTTATTGTGCAAAATCAAGGGTACTTTGAAAAAGAAAACCACTCACCAACCACGGAAATCCGTAAAACAGGGCCAAGTTCCATACCTTATGATTAAAAAAAATTTACGTGAATTTTTTTTAAAAAAACAGCATTTGCCCTTTCAATTTTCAAGATAGGCAACTTGTTTATCTAACTTTTTTCCGGTTATACATACAGGGTGTTCCATGAATCGTCTGCCCAACATATTTTTTCGGGTATAACCAGGAACCACTAAAAAAAACTTGGGATGAGCAGGTTGCCTATTTTGAAAATTGAAGGGGCAAATGCTGCTTCTAAAAAAATCACGTCAAAAATTTTGTCAACGTGGAAATGGATAGTACTTTGAAAACTGGACAAATTTTTACTTAATAACTATTTGCCTATTTTTAAAATTGAAGGGGCTACGAAAAAAATTGTTCAAAAAAATTCTCAAAAAATGAACTGATCCAGGAAATGGATAGTACGTTAAAAACTGAAAAAATTTTATTCTGTAGACTTTTGGCCTAACATCAAAAATAAAGGGGCTAAGGATCATTAAAAATTGAGAAAATTTGAAAAAATTTTGAAGCCCATTCATTTTGAGTGATCCGTAGCCCCTTCATTTTCGATGTTAGGCAAAAAGTTTACAAAACAAAATTTATTCAGTTTTCAACATATTATCCATTCCCTTGATCAGTTCATTTTTTGAGAATTTTTTGAACAATTTTTTTTATAGCTCCTTCAATTGTCAAAAATTACATCAATAAGTGTAAAAGGAATTTTCAACGAAAAATCTTCCAATTATGAAAAATCCTGACATCCTGGAATTTTTTCACAATTTTTCTAGTGATCAGCGTGAAAAATAATATGATAATTGTAGAGTGTAAAATTTCCTATTTGTAGAGTTCGATTAGCTTTTCCTTAGGAGGCTTAGTTTTTGAGATATCTTCAATTTTTAAAAAAAGTTGATTTTTGAACTTTGAGCTAAAATATCTCGAAAGCTAAGCTTTCTAAGAAAAAGCTAATTGGACTCCACAGATAGGAAATTTGACGCTCTACAATTTATGTTCTATTCATTGTTTTTGTAGAACCCTTCCTTTTCTCAGAAAATCGACTTGAAGTCTCAAAAGTTATCAAAAAAAGTAGAAAACCCGTTAAACGAAAAATTCAAATTGTGAAAAATCCTTGGGCTACGGAATTTTTTCACTGCTTTTTTCGTGATCAGCACGAAAAATACTATAAAAATCGCCCATCAAACCTCAAACAGCATTTCAAAAGTTTAAAAATGTCGACCTGTTTTTTTTTTGGATGCAGGTCGTATTGGTGTAAAAAATCCTCTACACAAAGTTTCTACTCGAAAAATTAAAAAAAAACTAGTGGTAAAACTGATTATTCAATACAGGAGAACAATTCCCCTCCCCCCTCATAAACCAAATTGTGTACTCATTCGGAAAATTTGTCAAATTGATGACTTTTTTTTATGAAATCCGTTTTATAAGTTGAGAAAACAAAAAAATTGAATTTCAAGTTCGAAATTGGCTGAAAATGCAAGCATTTCAAAATTTTTAAACTATCGGTCAAAAATGTGATAGTTTCGATAGTAATATCGATTGTGCTCATCTCTACCAAAACATTATTTTTAAATTGCTAAAAATTCACATTTAAAAAAAATGACGAAATTTTCAATAAAATTTATTATACCAACGATAAGAACGTTATTATAACAACCTAGAATCTATATGAATCACCCGAAAAACTTTCGCGCAGTTGACGCGATTATTAAAATATAAAAACTCCGTAATACGCAGTATGGCTCAACTATAAATCTCCACATAGTTGATAATAATCTTAATCAAATAGGTAAAAATAAAAACATCGACGGTAATCGTGTTTTTTGGTTTAAAAAAAGATTAAAATAAAAATGGAATGTAGACTAAGAAGATCTTTCGAATGAATAAAATTATAGCAGGCGTTCGTCGAAGACGAATCAGCCCTTAAAAATCACAAAGGGATTCTCTATGTATAAACCTAAGTCAATAATTTATCAACTGGGAGCTTATGAACTATATCGTAGATACTAAATAAAAAAAATTAAATTATTATCGAAATAAATCAAAATACGACGAACGAATTCGCGTACTAAATGCATATTTGACTTGGAAGAAGGACGAATAAAATAAAAAATTACGAAGATCTGCGATAAGGGTGATGAGATTTCGAACTGGAACTTTTGGAATTCCTGATTGGTCCGGAGTTTTCATCAGATTTCTTGGTGGAAACTGGTTGAATGTAAACGTTGTTTTCATTCCATTCAGTCGCATCTGTAAAATAAAAAGTTTAATTTAGTCGCGAACGAAAATATCGCCTCGGTATTGTTTGAATAAAGCAATTTCCGTTTCCAGTAATCGCGACTGTATTTTTTTCGCCGCAATTGCGAAGGTAGCTACCTATCGGAAATTATTTCCACAAAATTGTCGTTGACATTCTTTGAGAATTGACTGGAAGAATAGCGCCGATCCAAATTCGCTATTTTTATATAAAACTTGGTGCCACGCGGAGGGGAAAAAATGAAAAATTGAAACTTTTTGTTTTCTAAATAAACTTAGAGATTTTAATTAAAAACTACCCCGGTTTCCAGATCCTTTGATTTTATCGTCGAGCACGAGTAAAATAATGAATATATTTGTATGTGCCTATATAAATTTACTGGCGTACAATTTGGTAGAATGTTTTTCTTTCGTTTTTTTGATAAAAGCCTACCGAGTATTTGGAAAAAAGCTGAGAGAAATTCGGGTATGAAAAGTCTATTCGATGGAGAAATTGTAAGTTACATTGTTCCTTTGAAAATTTCTACAAACAAACGAACCATCTAACGAATTATGATTAAAGGAAATAACGTCGTATTCCAAATCGTCACTTGAAAAGATTCTTTTCAAAGTGAAATTTACGGCAGAAACGTGGAAATACCAACAAATGAAAAGTGAAATTTTCATTAATAAAAAATTTTTCGACATCAAAAAACGAAA
This sequence comes from Pseudococcus viburni, assembly GCA_033439095.1. Lineage (NCBI taxonomy): Eukaryota > Metazoa > Arthropoda > Insecta > Hemiptera > Pseudococcidae > Pseudococcus > Pseudococcus viburni. Next base: position 49,020 of record JAVBJF010000537.1, on the reverse strand, counting down.
AAGTAGTGAAAAAATTACAATAACAAGTTTTTTTTGGAGGAAAAAAGACAACGAGGAATTTTTTAAATATCTTGTAAAGGTAGATGTTCGTGCGACGTATTTTTTTCAAGTAGGTAGGTACTAGGTAGGTAGTTAGGTACCATTCAAGCATAATTTTCGAAGGTCTTTTTTTCAGATTTGAATTTTATATTATTCAAAGCAGGTAAGTACGCCGATTTAAGATTAATACTCAGTTAAGCAATTTTCTATCCAGGTAAGAAGTGAGGGAATTACTCTATTTTATAATTGGTCTGATTTTTGAAAAATTATTAGAAATTTAATTTTCAAAATCAATTATTTTTCAAGACTTAAAATTTACATTTTTGAATAAAGTCAATATTTGTCACCAAAAAATTCCTTTTTTACAAACTGATACTATTTCAATCTTAAAAGGATAAACTCATTTGAAAATCGAAGTATGGAAATCATTCAATATGGAAGATATCGTGCATCAATTTCTAAAACAAATCGATTATACAATTTTTCTAGGAAGTACATATTTGAATTGCCAGCAAATTATCATACAATTTCGTGAAAAATCTGTTCTGTTTCCAAAAAAAATCGATTGCTTAACTGTACATAGCACGGATTCAATTTCATAACACTTCTCATTCCAGTTCAAGAAAGTCGATGAAGGGTTTTTGTAAAATAAAAAGAAGTTGAAATGGTAAAAGTCGATTGATTTTTCTATGTGAAAATAAAAAGTCAACTGATCAATTCTGTAAAAAAATAAGTAGACAGATGATTGAGTTATTGTAAAAAAAATCAATTGACCGATTTTTCAAAAAAATCAGTTGGTTGATTTTATGAACTGAGTCGATTGGTCATGATGATTGATCGAATTTGTAAAAAAAATTGACGATAAACTTCGTAAAATGTGCCAATTGATCAACTTTGTTTTCAAATATTGAATTGATTGAAGAATTTCGTAAAAAAAAAAACAATTTATCAATTCTATAAATTAGAAAAATTTAATTAATGAATGAAAGATTTTTGCAAAAAAATTGACCCTGATCGATTTTGTAAACCTCTAAGTAATGATCAATCCTGTAAAAAAAAATCCGTACATTTTTTTTAAAAATTGATAGGTCAATGCTGTAAAAAATTTGATTGATTGATACTGTAAAAAAATTATTGATCAATTTTGTTGATCAATGAATCGTAGATTATTACGGGAAAAAATGAGGTCAATCGATCAATTTTACTTTAAACAAATGATTGATTCTGCACAATTTCACAAAAATCTTACGAATCTTGATCAATTTGGTAAAAAATTCGTTCGACAGCTGAAAGATTTCTGTTTAAAAAAGTCGACTGAATAATTTTGAAGAAAAATAATTGATTTTGAACAAATGCATGATTGATTTCTAAAAAGTTGAATGTTTAATTTCAAAAAATTGGATTGATCAATTTTCAAAACATCAATTCATCGATTGTAAATTGATTAATTGATTGATCGATGGGTTTTGAAAAAAACTGATTAACGATTTAGTCGATTTTGTTTTATAAAAATTGATTAGCTCATAAAGAAAACTGATTGGTTGATTTTGAAAAAATTGATTGATTGATTTCGAAAAGAAGACTGGTTGATTTTGAATACATTGACTGAACTTTTTTTTGAAAAATAAGGAATCTACTTATTTCTAAAAAATTGATCGATCGATTTTTTAAAAAGATGAAAAATTGATTTTTAAAATTGATCGTTTGATTTTGAACAAATCTGTTGGTTAACAGATTGATTGATTGACTGATTGATTCTGAAACAAATGATTGATCGATTTTGTAAAAATTTATTGGTCAATTATTTTAAAAAGCTGATGAATTAATTTTTTTAATATTGATCAATTTTGAAAAAATAATTAGTCGATATTGAATACATTGATTGATCAATTTTTCAAAGAAATGACGGATCGATTTCGAAAAGGAAAATTGGTTGATCGATTTCTGATTGATCAATTTTTCAAAGAAATGACGGATCGATTTCGAAAAGGAAATTTGGTTGATCGATTTCGTAAAAATTGATTGATTGATTTTGAAAAATTTATTGAACGATTTTGTGAAAAAAAAATGTATGGTTAATTTCACAAAATATCCGCATTGATTATTAGATAATCAGTCAGCGATCAATTATATAAAAAATATTGTTTGATTCAAATTGATGGTCGATTGATCACTTGATGATTGACAGATTTTTGTGATAAAGAAAAGTCGATTAATACTAATCAATATTGTAGAAGTTCAAGAATCAAATTTATAAATAAATCGACTGATGCTTGATAGAATTTTCTATGCAATTATAGTTAATAATTAACCTTGATCAATTTCGAAAAGTGTAATGATAAATTTTTTTTAAATCAATCGATTGATTTCACAAAAATTAAATTGATGCTGTTTTTCGAGAAACCCCCATCAATCGATTTCGTAAAAATCAATGATCGCATTGAAACTATAAAAAATTCCTGGTTGAATCAATTTTATAAGAAATAAGCCTCACAAAATTTATAATCAAAATGTAAAAATCCTTCAATTTTGAAATAAAATCGATCATTAGTTTTTATCACAAAACAAATCATTCTCGGTCTCACAAATAATCGTTTTTAAACATTTTTTCACTGATAGATATAGAATTTATGTTAGAATTTGAAATTTTTAAAAATTCGAAGAATTTTTTTGAAAAAAAAAAACACTACTTCTTTCTTCCCTCTTCATCCATACATTCTAAAAACACGCTTGCTTCAGAAATTACAAAACAAAAAAACTGAAATAATCAATACTAAAAAGCATTGGAAAATTTTCAGTTTCTCTAACCTGATAATTTGAATTACAAATTTCTCCATTTGAAAAAAAAAGTCTCAATAATGTCGAAGATTTCAAAATAAGCTAATTTTTGCAACTCATTAGATGCAAATTTTCAATTCAAAAATTTCAAAAATAGGTACATCAAAGGTATTAATTTTTAGACAAAAAGTCTTAAAATTGAGAAAAAAAATCAAAGAACTGAGAAAATTTAAGCAAAAAATTCAATCGCTTCGAGAAAAAAAACTACCAAAATTAAAAAAATTGCATTTTAAAAAACTAAAAAAAAATCCTTACTTTAAACAACTACCAATTCGCAAAATATCAAAGCAAATGAAATTGATTAATGAACTCGAATCGATTAAAATTCGCGATACTAACAAAATTTGTCAAAAAACTTCAACAGCAAAATTGATTATAAAATGAAAATGATAATAATGAAATATCCCGAAGTTAATAAAAATGGAAATTTATGACATTCCATCATCTAAACCACAAAAATGAACAATGAAAATCAATCAACATACCCAATAGCATGATCATTCAAACGCCCCAAGCCACATGCACACATTCAATTACACAAGGAAAAAAAACAAATAAACACGAAATAAAAACCGAACAAAAAATAAAAATAGAGAAAAATTAAAACTAAATCGAAAGACACGAAAAACTACAACAAAATATTAAAATCAAAAAATTCAAGTTCAATGTTACTTTTACTTGCCCATACGACCCGATATAATGACAAAATGAGGAAAACCATCTTCTTCAAACGTTTATTGAAGCCAAAAACAAACGAAAAAAAAATAAAGAAAGGAAAAAATGTACAGAACAATGCAATATAAAAGAAAAAAAAAGGAAAGATTATTATAATTAATATATCCAACAGGTGTAAAAAATTTACAATTTTCGCTTAATCATGATTTGTACTTTGGTCGATTGTATACTAAATTTTTAATTACAAATACTAAAATAACGAATAAAAATCGTTCTGTTTTTTTTCTTTTTTTTTTACTTCTATTTTACGTATAAACACACTTGAATCTATTTTATATTATATTTAATAATGAATACGAGTAAAAAAATTTCTTAAAATATTTTTTCTAACGCATTTTCAAGCGAAATAAAGCTTTTTAAAAACTAAAAGAAATTTTTTAAACGTTATGGTAAAAACATGGGTCCCTTTTGTAATTTAAATTTATCATGTAACTTCGTACATAATAATGATAAATAATTTATGGATCAATTTTCGTAAAAAAAAATAAAATAATAAATCGAGATTCAAAAAAACCTGAAACTTTTACAAATAAATATTTTCGATTGAAAAAAATTATTTCTAGTACTCTCGATTACTATAATATCACTAGAATACACATTGAATTCGGTTTTTCTTTCGTTGAATTGACTCGAAAATACTAGAAAAAAATCTACATGAATATGGGACAAGTTAAAAGTAACTTTGACTTACAATTTTCTTAAAAATTATTCGGGAAAAAATATTCACGAGGAAGGAGAAACACACAAATAAGGAAAAAAATTACACGATACAACAAACAAGGAAAAAAGTATATAGCATCTATAAGAATTTATGATTAATCGTAAACCAGTCGATAATAGAACAAAATAAACGAATTATAATTAATGAACTTGCGCAGGAAAAAAACTATTGAATTTCGATTTTTTTCCATCGAATTATTGAACCAGAGTAAGTTAAACCTAACTATATATTCTAAATAGAAATCATCCGAGAAAATAAATATAAAATAGATTACTGTCTAGTCTCACTTTTGATCACTAGCCGCGCCCTAACGCGACTAAAATTTTTACTAAGGAAAAAAACACATTACACCCCTTGCTTAGAAGGATATATACGAGATTGCCCGCAGTATTAAAATTGCCAATAATTAAAGCTATTAAAACTATTAAAATTTTAAAATCTCTACGATTAGCGATAATTTAAAAAAAAGTACGATAAAAACCCGATAAATAGCATGCTATCTTTGTAAATAAATTAGTAAAAGTGACAGCAATAATTTTGTATCACACCGTACGGTGTTCGTCTGATAAAAAAATCGTCTAATCATGAAGCTGGCCATTCTTTATAATCGAATGGTTTATTGTACCCACCTCCTGCCACGATACCTGATGGCGTGACGTCAGTCGCGTTATAACTTCTAGCTGCTCCATACGTGGCGCTATCCTGTAAAAATTATGACAAAAATTGGATTAAAAATTGAAAGTTTGCAAGTCACGAGTACGTGTAGAGGTTAAAATCAATCGAGAGGATAATTTACCGTTTGATATCCGGCGTAGTTGTACCCGGCGTAATCATTTTTTTGAGGAACTGCTAAATTATTGGCTGGAGCTGCACCAGCATTTCTTGAATATAAATCATCTGCGGAAATAAATCGATTAGTTGATTATTTTCATTATTTATGGATAAATTTATCGAAGCTCAAGTGATATTTGTTAAATAAGTACTTTGAGAGGGCGTTTGTCCAGCCACTGGACCGTTCTGAGACATACTCCAATTCCAACTATTTCCGTATCCGGCTTGTGGAGCTGCCTGAGGCGCTGTTCAACATAAAATTCAACATTATTAAAAAATCGAATACAAAAATAATTTTAAAAAAAACTAAATTCGAAACAGAAAATAAATGAATTTTTTTTAAAAACGAACAAAACATTTCCATACAAATCAAGAAAAATTCAACGAAAAAATTGTGACCTTATAAAAATAAGAGGATTATGCCCAAAAAGACTTTCATGTGATTGGGGCATTTTTTTCCAATGCAGACGTTTTTTGTACCCTATTTATTTACAAATTGTTTGAAATGAAATAATTTCAGTATCTCTTTATCATTTTGTCAAATAAAATTTGAAAATTAGCGTATTAAAATTGAAAAAAGGATTCGAATCTCAAAATCTGAACATTCAAACGAAGATTAGTATACGAGGTGAAAAAAATAAGAATGGTGAAATGCCTATCTTCTCAGATTTTTGAAATTTTCATTGAACATCCTTGATTCGGAATTTCTAAAAAAAAAACATTGACACAGAAATGAACTAAAGTTGATTTTTTGGAAGCAAGTGCGATTTTTACCATTTTCTCAACTCAAATTGAAAATGATTTCCTCAAAAAGGTCATTTTTTAATCAAACCTGATTTTTTATACTTATAATCCATGAAAAATTTTCATGATGGGGGGGGGGGGGGGGTCGGGAAGAAATAAGATTTAAACTTTTTGCAAGTCTTTATTGTGTCTACTGAATCTAAAAAATGAAAATTCTTGACATTTTCATGCAATTTTTATTGTTTTGAATTTGCTCAAAAAAGAATCCCCTTTTTATCCTGCCATTAAAAAATTCAAGAAACGAGGAAAATGTTGAAGTAAAATAATTAAAATTCTTGTTATTTTCTAGATTTTCTTGTTTTTCTTGCCAGTAGACACCATGACTCAGACGTCAGAACCCCTATGAAAATTTATTCCCATTTTTTCAAGGACGCAAGTAAGTTTCTATCTCTTTTTACGCTAAGAATCTCTCGAAAAAATGACTACGTTCGAAAATTTTTGCTATTTTTGAAGGGCTGCTTACAGCACAGAGAGTGAAATTTCAATCAAAAGAAAGGAGGTTCGGTAAGTCGAAAAATTCCGCTACATTACTTTTCTATTTTACTTCACAAATCGAAAACAATAGACAAATTTTTCGAAAAATAATGATCCTGCGGTAAATTTGGCCATGGTTTAGAATTGAAACACTTTTTTGAAATTTTTAGTATTTTTAAGGTCAGCCCACGGCTCATTACTCAAAATTTTTTCGAATTTCATTTAAAAAGTATTCATCCGCATGTAGTGGAATCGAAATTCGGTGCTTTCTCATTCCTAGGGCTCGAAAATGTAACATGGCAACTTCAGTTTTTTTTTATCAATTTCTTTCTTTCGCCAAGGCAGGGAGGATTTTAAAAAAATCATGCAAATAGACTCGATACGTTCTCATAAATTTTTTGAAGAATCAAAATTAGAATTATTCACGATTGCCACTATTTTTCAAAAATAATTTTACCTGACTTTGTTTTCTAGGTTTTGCAAAGCAATTTTTCAATTTTTCCAGACTTGACGTGAAGTACTTACGCAAGAACGAACGTCACAAGGATGTCAGTGTTTTCTGCTTCAAAATATTAAAATTTTCTGAGAGCAAGAGGGTCATAGGCGATACACAATTGTTCGATTTCTATTTAAACCAGGATCAAGTTCCTGACAAAACGGAAGAGATGCCAATTTTCTCTGCTTTAAATTCGAAATATAAAAAATTTTAACGAGTGATAGAAGGAAAAGCTATACAATTGTTTAAAAATTGAGTTCGTCGTTTCATGTCTTGCAAACTTTGTAATTATGGTAACCTATTTAACCAGAATAGAGCGAGCGGGGGCAAAAATTTTTGCAGAAAGGGGCGTTCAAATATGATATTTCATCATTTATTCAAAATTCTAATCCTGTTTCATGAAAATTTCGAAATTCCTCGGATTTTTTATAAATTACCTAACTTTACAAAATTCCCTGACTTTTTCAGGTTTTCCAGAAAATGGGGAGAGGTATTGGTCCAAAATTTTTTTCAGGGGCACTTAAACGAAAATCATAAAAAATACTCAGTTTCTTATTCGTCGTACCATAAGATCCATATCCAGCTTGCTGAGCGGCACTATATGTCGAACCCCACTGAGGCGGAGCTTGTGGCGTTGCTGGGGCACCCCAGCTTTGATAACCTCCAGGGGCCGTAGGCGCTGCGTACCCTGTCCAAAAATAAATCGCAATTAATGAAAAATGAACGTCTTCGATGAAGATTTAAAATTACGAGTAATTTGTACCATATCCTGTAGCAGGACTCGATCCCCAGCCTTGATAACCAGGCATCATGCTTCCTGGAGCCATTCCGGCGATAGGTGGTCCGTTGGGTGCGCCCATACCGATACCCTAAAGGAATAGAGATAAATTATTTAAATATTCGTACTCAATTCGAAGTTATCAAGTGATACTTACTCCTACTGATATCGGATTTTGATTCCATGGAGCTGTCGTAAAGTCTGCTAAATTATTTTTATCTCTAGTTTCGGCTCTTTTAATTTCAACCTGAAAATCATTTTATTAAATTTAATTCAAAAACCAAACGTTGGTTATTTTTTAGAACCAATCCGCGTACCTGTTTACCATTCAAATTGACAAAATGATCAGCGCAACATCGATCTACAGCTTCTTCATCTTCGAATCCCAAAAATCCGAATCCTACGACAGGTAACAGCAAATATGTCGATAAGGTGTTGATATGAAGATGTTTCTTCATAAAAACATCAGTTGATCACCACACTGCTGCCCAACTCTGTCAGCTATTGCCATAAATATGAAGAATTTTAGAAAACTCATTCGACCAATTTAAAACTTAAGAAGAAAGCATTTAAATTATTTTTTTTCATGCATTAAAAAATAAAAACATCCATCACCCGATAATATTTTAGGCTGATGATAATATGAGAATTGGCTATCAATTTCCTATACTTACAACTTAATTCCGATAAATGCTTGTAAATTAGTAATACCTTAAGTAGATCTGGATCTTAACATACTAATCTTAAAATCAAACTTATGGTAACTTATTATTCGAATATGAGATTGGCAGCAGTGTCGATTCAACTTAACAACTAAACTTATACAAAACCTTAACAATACCTAAACAAACAAAGAATGTCATTAAAACAAAACAATAACGTACGAGTATTTATAAACAACATTACGTAATTACTCATACTTGGCGAATTTCAAGAAAGAAATTTCGTATACGAAATATGCATAAAACGTTACACATTGTATCCTTAAATATCGCATATAAAAGTCATACAGTGTGTCGATGAAATGAAATTCAAGTTTGGTAAAAACTTAGGCATAAAAGCTTCTATTTTTAAAATGAATTATACTACGATAACCATCTCATTCTCATCACTTCAACTAATCCTATCAAATACCTATCTACAAAATGGGCTAAAATTTGAGACATTTACCTCTGGATTTCTTTTTTTCCTGATCGTACATGATTACGATTTCCATTACTTTGCCATAGCGACCGAAAAATGTTCGCAGATCTGTTTCAGTAACATTTGATGGTAACCCTCCTAAAAATACCTTTGGGAAATTGCCGCCTTTTTTCTTCTGCATCGAACGTGGATTACAAGCTTTAGGATCGATCTAAAGATGGAAATAGAATTAAATACTATTCTTGTTCGTATTGATTTGCTTTAAAAATATTTTACCGTTCGACCGTCGAGAACATGAGGTCCATTCTGAAGAACGATATTGACGTTTGACGGATCTGCGAAAGTAATAAAACCGAATCCTCGAGAACGACCACTTTCGCTGTTTTTCATAACAACGCAATCGATTACTTCTCCATATCGTGAGAAATATCTTTGTAAAGTTTCTACAACGTGACAGAAAAAAATACGGAAATGAAAGCAAAATTGGTAGGATTTTGGTAGAACTGAATTATGATTAATTACCTTGAGTGGTATCCCAACTTAGACCGCCAACGAATAATTTTCTGTGAAAAGGAAATGAAAAAATTGAGCATTAAAAAAGTAATATAATAACGTTGGCAAACCTAGCCTAAGAAGTAAACTATTGATTTAAAGTACCGGCTTCCAAAAAGTTTCGTTCAACGTTTCATTCAACGTATTGAATGAAATGTGTGAAATGTTAACTATGACTAGAGTAGAAGAAAATGTTTTTCAAATTTTCTTTAAATTTGACTGGTAACTTAAAAGTTAGAATCGTACAGAGGAAATTTTATTGAAATCAAACAGACACATACCCTCGTTCGTCGTCGATTAATTCTGGTTTGATTCCTTTCATGATTGCATTCACAAGACGGACTATGGCAATTAATGACTATTTTAGGTTGTTTTTGAAATGTAACTCACAAGATGATTATTCGATATATAAAATGAACCACATAATAAATAATTTTTTTTTCGAATTCGAACCAAATTTCATAATTCGTAATCTTTTTTACTTTTTCATCAAAATAAAAACGTCATAATCAAAGTTCCCACATGAGTCAGGTTGGTGCGAAAATTTTTATTTTTCGTTGGTGTGGGGTTTTGAGTTGGTAATTTGAAACAGCATTGACACTAACCTACCTAGTAGTTTTAATACCTTGTCCCCTTGTCATTTCGCGCCAAAAATTTGATTTTTCAATTTTATTTAAATTCTACAAAAATCAATTACAACTACAACTTTTACTTTTTGAAAATTGATTGAATAATGAATAATAATGATTAATAATTACAGCTGAATAACATCAATGAATAACGTTTTGCATTAATCACAATCTACGAAGGATGAAGATGAAATTTATGTTAATCGGTTTAATTTTTTGTTTTACCAATTTATTTTATTAGATCGAAAAGATTTTCGTTTTAAACATTAAATAGAATAATTATGGAATCCAGTGATTGATCCCGTTCAATATTGATCTCGTCCATTATTGATCCCGTTTTTAAATAAATACCCAAAATTGTAAAAGTCATTGATCCCGTTTTTAAATAAATATCTGAAATAGTAAAAGTTATTGATCCCGTCCGACATTGATCCCATCCTGCATTTATTCAGTTAGTTTTTACGCCGTTTGAGTTTCACGAAAACGAGTACCTTCATCTTTCTTCAGCAGATCCATTATTTCATTGATGGTAAACCAATGTTCGTGTATGCACGCACTGTGAATGGTATCGAATGGTAACGAAGTAGGTTTACCATCAATGGATCTGCTGAAGAAAGATGAAGGTACTCGTTTTCGTGAAACTCAAACGGCGTAAAAACTAACTGGATAAATGCAGGACGGGATCAATGACTTTTTCGCTATTTTGATGATAAATGAACAAATAAAGAACCTGAATGTTCAAATTTTTGTCAATAAATATTGCTGAATTAGAAATTAAATTTTCAACAACGAACCAACCAATGAAAATCTTGAAATAGTACTAGTACAATGTATTATAATTTATAATGTATAATGATTTTAAACAATTGAGTCGGTAGGTAATTATGCACTTCGTTAATAAAAATAAAAACAATAAGTCCACTTATTCAATAACTCGATTATTCAAGTACCTAATTTTTACAATATCACTTTATAATCTAGTACTTAAATTTTTAAGCTTATCGTTTAGAGGCTTGGCGTGTTTCATTTGAAAAAACATTCTCATTCTCAGCAAAAATAGCTAATTAAGCATTTACCAAGTTTCTAACACGACAGTTTTGTTTGCCCCTTCCCTTTTGATTTCCCTGTTCTACAACTGTAGAGGATGTCACATCAGAAACAGTTTTTATTATTAAGCTTATTGGTTTCGTTGCATTATTCAATTCATTTGTTAGGTTCTCTGATGTTGAATTCATTGGTACATCATTAGAGTGCTTATTCGGAATAACATTATCGTCTTCATTAGAAACAATTTGACTCTTCAGTGAAATCACTTCTTCTTCGACCGCTTTACGCAGAACCTTTTCAGCTTCCAGTTGTTTTGTCAAGTCGTCAATTTTCTCCTGAAATAGCATCCGTTCAGATAAAAAATCGTAGACGAATAGAAAAGTTAAAATTATGTAAAATACAAATATGTAATTCATTTTCTAACCAGCAAATCCGTACACGAGCTTTCAGCAGATATACGAAGAGATTTTTCAATATTTAGATCCTTTGTGGTTCTATCGTGTTTTCGCTATAAGTTAACAATCGAAAATAAGCCAAGAACACAAGATTACAATTAGTCTTAATTAGGTACACTCGAACTTTAAGACAATCATTTCCCACCTTTAACGTCTTTTTCGTGTTTTCAATCTTTAATTTTTCATCTTCCAAACTTTTGATTTTTGATGACATAGTTTGTTTATAAGTTTCGAGGTCTGCCTCCACTTTGTCCATATTAAGGCATTGCTTTATAGACGAAATCATAATTTCTTGATCTTGGCACTTTCTCTTATAATCTTGGATCTAGAAATATAAAAATTGTTACAATTTTCATTTGAAATTTCCAACATTTAAAACATAGGTTTTACCTAATTTCGATCACTCGATTGTTTTTCTCTACAAGCAATGAAGAATAATAAACGAACTTACTTCAGCATTTCTTTGTTCGCTGAACGTTTTCATATCTTTCATCAACTCTTCCATTCTGCTCTCCAAACTAATCGTACTCGACGTCGAAGTTGAACTCGCAAATGAGTTTTCCGTTTGCTTAGGGTTCGTACAAGAATCACGAGAAACCACATTTGATGGTCTGGTTTCAGAAACAGAACAAGAACCATTATTGGAATCGTCTAATTGATAACTAGATTCACTGGAATTAGAGCAAATCTGCAACGGTGTTGTCCCTCGGACGGCTTGTATTCGGTTAGGGTAAACGATTGTTCCATCAGGATAATGATATGCAAGGGATTTAGGACCTTGTCCTTTGACTATACTCATACGTGGTCGAACCATGGCTGAACAAATATTATTGACGTTTTGAGTTTTGACAAACTAAACAAATAAATTTCATTATACAAATACGTATCAGTCAATTCACCATCACTATCACTAATTCACTACCAGTCAGTGATCAGTGACGCTAATCAACCGTACGGCGCAGCGCGGCGTACAGCGACTTCACGTGCGTTTGTACGAGTCGTACTCGATCCTTTTCCCTTCCTCTCGCCTCTCCCACACAAACCTTCTACGATCCTTATGCTGGCCACATTCCTTCGACATCCGGTTACATCACATCCCTTAACTGACCGCTTTCGGACGTAACAAGGAACAACGGTAACAATAACATATGCAACATAGAAAAGGAGAGGACTTCAAAAAATATGTAGTTCTTTTGTCGACTATTTCTTAACTGTTAACAGTGTTAACATAAAATATAACACTCTCAAAGCTGGAAAAATTACTGACATAAAATTAATTTAAAACTTTGAATAAAATGGTCACGCGGTGATTGACGGAACTTGCTGAAAAGTGAAAACCAATATTAGTATCAATTTTCATCTCGCACCTTTCATCTGTAAACGTATGACTTTAAAACGGCGAATTTCAAGATAAGAAATGAAATGACCAAATAGAAAAATTACCACCGTCAGATTCGAGTTCGTGTTAAAATTCACCGATAAACCCTCTTTTCTGGATCATTTTGATCAATTCACTTTTTTGTCAGCATTTTTTTCAAAGAGCCGTGGAAAACGACAAAAAAATATGAATTTTAGACAAGCGAGTTACTTGCTTGCTGAATACGAATCTGGCATTTTTCAATTTGGTCTTTTCCTCTCTTCGATTTTGGCGAATAATGAAAGAAAACTATTAAGTATTAAATTTGAGGAATTTAAGAAGCGCCAACAGCTCAAAAAATATTCATTTAAGCATGTATGTAATGTACCTAGCTACCTACTACCTACATTACTCGTGAGATTTGATTTTTTGTACTCATATTTATTATTTTGTTGTTTTTATTGGCTTCTGAACTATTGATAAACCGTCTTATAATAATTTTTTGGGTCAAAAAGATCTGAAAAAGTTTGCAAATATTCATGTGCAATATCCACTTCTTACTATATTCACCAAATTTCGTTTCAATTGATTGAAAAACATCTGAAATGACGCACAAACCACAAAGTATGGGTAAAATCATATTTTCCAAGGTCGCGTTTTCCTGGAGAAGGGTGAGAATATAATTTTAGGGTCAAAAATCATACTTCATTATACTAAATTACTTTTGGGGAAAAATTGAAAACGGCGAGATAGGCCGATTACCTACCTTAGCTTGCTACAGCCTTCGCCCTTCGGTACATACAATGCGAGATGTTGCAGGTTTTACGTTGTTTAATAATAATATGCCCACCATGAGGTGCTTTCCTCAGCATTTTGTAGCTTCCTAGTATTTCAATTCAGAATCTTCATTCACCAGTTTAGTGTAATGTATAATCAATGATACATCTGGATATTACTCAAATTGTTACATATGAATTGTTGAATTCTGAAAATAAACAAGGTAATGAAAAACTTTTAAAATAGTAGGTAGAGGTACAAAACATTTTTAATGATTTTGAACGAAATACGTATCTTATAAAACAATATAGAGTAATAATTAAAAAAAAAAAAAAAAACACGAAGAACAACCCATGAAAACAACTTTGAAGAAGTTCAACTGAACGACATTTTTCTATAAATAAACAGAAATCCATCAATCGTACTTATTAATTCCATTTTTGGGGTGGAAGTGAAATCAAGGACGACATATTACGTCCCTGAGTACATCTAATTGATGAAAATGGGAATCTTCTAACGACATAACGATTCAGCTGCTCGACCAATACCTAAACTTTCACAATATTTATACATAATCAAACGAACTTTAAAGGTTACTCTCTTCAGTGCGCTCAATACAAAAGAGAACGTACCGTGGGATTTTCGATCGCAGATTTCGGAATAGGAATAACGGAGTTCATGGCGACAGTTTTACTCAAATTATTCTCCAGCAAAAACACTCTATCTTCTGCCGTACTACGAAGGGCTTTCTCATTTTTTAGTTCTTTTATCAAATCGTAGACTTTTTTCTGCAACAATTCGTTTAGATTTAGGTGGAAACATCTTAAGTGAATAAGGAATTTAAAATTATGTAGATGTAAACAATGGTGTTCTAACTTGCAAGCCCATGCGTGAATTTTCGGCTGATAAACGAAGCGATTTTTCAGTATTCAGCTGGTTTATGGCGTTGTCGTATTTTCGCTGCAAATTGACAATCGAAACATGAAGCCAAGGATAACAAATGACATCACGAGAACGTAAAGATAATCAGTTCTCTTACCTTCAACGTATTTTCGGTTTTCAATTTTGCTTCGTCTAAGTTTTTCATTTTCAACGCCATATCTTTCTTGTAAGTTTCGAAATCTACCTCTAATTTGTCCATATTAAGACATTTCTTTACGGATGAGATGATCGATTCTTGATTTTCACTTTTTTTTTTGTAATTTTCTCTCTGGAAATGAAAAAACGATGAGATTTTCATTAGAAATGGGAATTTACTTCCAGCAAGTTTACAAAATTTCGATTGGGGTTTTTCGTGGTAATAAAGAATGAAAGACTTACCTCGGCCTCTCTCTGTTTATTTACAGTTATTATATTATTAATGACTTCGTCCATGTTGTTCTCAATCGAAGTATTATTCAATATCGTCGGATTTGAATTCGAGGATGAGGTTTCTGAATCTGATATATCCGTAAGACTCGTAGAAGTATCGTGAATGGAAAAAGAATCTTCTGATTCTATTTCAGATTCAGCTTCTCTAAGAAAGATTCGATGGTTTCTTAGTCTTACCATAGCTAAAACAGTTGCTTGATAATGAACCGCAAAAGCAAATTAACATTAAGATAAGCAGATAATTTTATGAGCGTCTAATAATATCATAACTAAAATTAAAAAATGTTTATCAGATTTAGCACACGTTTTCGTATTCCAGTGCTTCCAGAGTTCTTCTGGAAAAATACACGTGACTAGTGCATGACGTAACAACAAAATCAAAAATGAAAGGAGGGGAGAACTCCTACGTCCTACCTATAGCTAATTAATTAATATAATGTTTTTTTTTAATTTTAATTATTTGTGTTTTTTTTTTTGAAATTCGTGATTATCCTTCGGGTTTTTAAATTCATTTCCAAAGGAAAATTAAACCAATTTTTACACATGGTTAATCTAGGGCGCTATAGGTTAATCTTCATTAAATACATGCTTTCGTCCTGTAACAAGAACAACTAACAAGCATCAATTCCATATCAATTCTGGGGCATGCATAAAGTGATAAAATAAGTTTCAAAATCAAATCTAACACTTTTTTAATATATAACAATGATTTATTAATATTTTTGAACCACATACACGATAATTATCACAATTAGAATCATTTAAAATGACGACACTACATATATAAAATAAACGTGATGAACCGGTATCTAATTTGTAACTTTTATATGAATCTAAAAAGATCATTCTTGCTCACGTGTCATAATCATAAAACACCCGAGCACCACCTGAATATCATTACAAACACGATTCACAAATAACATTACCATTAATTATATTACTCGCTGCTATCAACACTTGACACCCGGATAACTTTTCGAATAACTGAAAAGCAGCGACTTCAGCATAAGTAACACCACCGACAAAATAAACGAAAAACGTTTGCAAAACATTCGTCTCAGTCAATGTTTGCACTTTCGCATTGGAGAAAAATTTAGGAACATCATCTTTTATTACTTCGCCAGAATGTAATAAATTGACCAATTGACACACCGCTGGTATGAACGAACCGCTGAACACGTAGCTCATATCAGAAGGATCTTTTAGGTTAGACGGCTCCTTATGATTCGGAATCAATTTTAGCTTCTGAATCATTTGATGAAAAGCATTTTTCTTCGATGATAATGGTACAACTTGGGCTACTTTATTAGCTAGAGAAGACGCGGTAACTTCAGTCAAAGTGAAACCAGGTTGAACTGTCAACAAACCTAATTTTTCAAGATTATAAAATACTGGTAAATAGTCATACCCGTAGGCGTTTATAAACAACGATTTCAGTTTATTCACTTCTTCGGTGGTGAGACCGTTCTGAGTTATGGATAGAAGGCAGATCAACCTCAAAATGGATAATTTATCAACGTTATCCATGGCAATACAATCTTCGATAAAATTAATCGTTTCATACTTCGAAGCATTTTCCAACATACCTTCTTCGGTTGCAACGAATTTTTCAAAATGTTCGCCTAGTTTTTTCACTATTATTTCGCAAGCTGAGATGTGATGTGATAAGGATTTCTTCTGCTCTGTAATATTTACTAGATCTTTTTTCACATATTGCTTTATCTCCTCCAGTTTCATCTTCTGACTTTTTTCATACTCTGCTTGAATGGTTCTGGCTTTATCTTTTAGAAATGATGTTACGTGGGAGAAATGACGATTCTTGATCTGCAAATAGATATCTTGATTATTCAGCGGTATCATCAGACCATCGTTTACCTCAACAAATCCGCTTTGTATTCTAAATACTTCGTCGAGCAAACTTGTATAAGTAGCCGGAGTTAATAAAGTACTCATGTAGTCTACATCTCGATCGACAATAATGCAGCAATCAATATCTGAATTATTCCTTTGAGGTTTTCCAAGTTCTTCGAAATACGTATCGATCATTTTACCAATGTTTTGAGAGTGATTACCGATACAAATCCGTGTGCATGGATTACCCCATAAGAAAAAAGTCGACCAAATACTTTTGGCAGCAACGGGTAAAAAAGACTGATCTCCGTTGACGAATAGATATGAAAAGAAATTCTTCAGTTCAAGCGATAAAATTGAATTATTATCTAATGGTATAAGCTCCCATTGTAAAGAGAACACAGTGATACGTTCATAAACGCCTTCTTCTTCCAATAATTGCATCACAGAAAATAATTTCCTCGGAACCAGAATCAAATAGAATAAAGTTTTGGTTTTCTCATTTTTACTAATTTCGGAATTGATGTGATCGCAGACATGCTTCACTAGCACCAAATCGGTATAAATTAGGAAAACACGAGTGTCTTTGGTTGATAAAATATTGGATCCTTGGATTTTGTAAACTTTGTCCACATCCAGAGACCTGTAACGAGAAACAAAGATATGAATTGACGAATGAATAGTTAAAGAGAAAAACTAGAAGATTTATTACCTTAGAACAGATATACCGACAATATTTTCCAATGGTTTGATGATTTTTGGATCAATAATCAAATCCTTCTTACCAGGTATTTTTGATAGAATATTGGTCAACTTTTCCCTCGAAAGGAGAGATAGTACGGGTATTTTAGACTTCATTTTAAATGCGGTAGTGTACTAAACTGTTCATCACATAATAATCTTTCAAAAAATAAATACTTTTGAATAAAATTTTTAAAAAAATTTAAAGTTTGTAGTTTGATAAAAAAAATAAAAACAAACAAAAACGAAAACAGTGTTGCCAAAAATTGAAACTGAAAAATTTTTAAAAGATTGGTAACAATGCAAAATAAAAATGTAGCTCGAAAAAGACATGTGCAAAGTTAATAAAAAAATTCTTATCGGTTTTTAATTTTTTTCCGATGCGCCTTCTTCATCTTCCTTGAGAAAATTTAATCTCAATAAAATCTCAAATTTCTTCTAATTTTGTTCAAGTTATTGAATTTTGTATGATAATTAACGTTTGAATTAATTAATACCATGGAACAGCTAACCAAGTTAATTCTCAATAATAAGGTATTCGAATGATTTTATTCTTATTTTGCGAATTTACAAAAGCTTTTTGATACTAATCTGCTGTCACTTCTACAGATAGTTGAAATGAGAAATTCAGTCAAACAGTCCCGGATTCAGTCCATTAATAAGCTCGTCAAAGAAATAAAAAAGCTAAGGGATAAAAAAGGCACTGAGGAACAGAAAATCAAGAATACGAATAAGGCTGATAGATACCACGAATGTATTCAAATCATGAAAGTAAGTTCTCGGAACCTGCAAAATATTTCTTTGATTTGTTATTAATTTTGAATCATTTCATTTGATGCAGAAAGTGAAGGATGACGACGTGTCTAAATTCGCCTTGATGAATGAAAGAAGTCTACCTCAGATTACCAACAACGTAAGAATTTAGAAATCGTTTTACTCGAGATTTCCATACCACAATTTATTAAACTTTGTATTTTTTGTAGGTTAATGAGTCGCCGGAAATTAAAGCTATCGCTCGTATTGCTGATCACCGCCCTTTGTACATAAAAGTGAAAGCATTCAGAGAAAAATACCCCGATTGGAAAGAAACTCTGCCACTTTTATTTGACACGTTGGGAGAACGATATCAAGAGAAAAAGAAGCAAAGTGCTGCTAAAAATAAATCGAATAACAACAGCAATAGGACAAAAATGATTGAAAAGAAGACTAAAAATACGTCGGAAAATCAGAAAAGCTCTTCAAACGTTACTTACATTGAAAGTAAAATAGGAACTTGGAGAGTAGAAGAAATAAAACCAAAACCATCGCAAGAAGATACCGAATGCGATCGTTTAATCGTTCAACATAATGCAAACAAAAGTGATACTATAAAAAATAAGTCTTCCACTGATAAAGTAGATGGTCCTGCGGAAAAGCAAAAAATTGACAAGACTACAGTTGACGAAAAATTGAAAGATAATGATTCTTTTGAAGCAAACGAAGAGCAGAACAGCAAAGAAATCGTTAAAGAAGAAAATATCAAAAAAACGTCTAAAGAAAACAAAAACCCAACCTATGGAAAAAAATTTACTCCAACTGTTGATCCATTTTTTGTCGCTAAAGATAATAAAGAATATACCAAGGAGAAAAATTTTGCAAAATCGAAAAATAATCCTGCTGTTGAAATGACCAACGAAGTTGACAGAAAAGAAATCGCTAAGAAATCATCGAAAGAAAACGAAAATCCAATCGATGGAGGGAAAGTTACTCAAACTGTTGATCCATTTTTCGTCACTAAAGATAATAAAGAATACCTGAGTGTTAATGTTGTAAGTAATGCAACGAATGTTGAAGAAAAGAAACCTAATTTTACTCCGACGAAATCGAAGACTGATTTTTCTAAACCTAAGTCTTATGAAAAAAATACCAAGCAATCCAAAGTTAATTTTCCGAAGAAATATTCAAAAATTGAAACGAAAGAAGAAAAATTACATCCTTCATGGGAAGCGAAACGCAAGCAATCCTCGATTTCCAAATTTGAAGGCAAGAAAATCAAATTCGACGATTGAAATTATTTTGTATTACTTCAGTAGTTACTTGAAGCTTGAAACTTGTTTTTATAACTATCATTGTTTGTTTTTTTTTGTAATAAAAATTTGAGAAATTATTTGATATACTTGAATTATTCGTTTTCTGTATGTTGGAACTTGGAAATTACGTAAAAAGTAATCAGAATTTGGAAGGTGAAATTGGATAGGATAGAATGTAATGACTATTGCATGATCATCGTAACTTCGCAGATTATTCAACGATATAGTGGTTTATTTAATTGAAAATTAAAATTACAAATAAGAAATTGCGATCATTTTAATTTTGATGAATTACGTATCGTTATCCTCAAAAATAATAAAAATAAAATTTTTGACGCTGAACGTGAACGGCTGAACTGAATTTTGCGACCGAAAAAATATGAATCGTTCAACGTTCAGAGTTGGAATATAAAATTATCAGTAGATTACCCTTCCACCCGGCAACCCAAGAGCGATTCTTTTGTCCTCACTCCTCTTGTCAGTGTCATGAACACAAAAACTCTATTTATTTTGTTTCCAAGTCGCGTGTTTTCCTTTATTCCTTTAGTTTTTAAGAAAAATTTATTTGTCGGTTCCTCAGAATTTGCTTAGTTTAATATTAGGAGTAATCTGAACGATACCGTTTTTATCCGTCAAGCATTATAGTGAAGAAAACAATGCTCCAGCATACTTGACCCATTAAGTATCACATTTTCAGCCTGTCAAAACCTTAAGAAAGGATGATTTCGCAGCATCGTTATTAAATTTTACTCTGGTTTGTATCAGGATGAGTTACAATTATTCGTAATCTATTAATTTATAATAATTATAATGATTAACCGAAAAAGCTGGTACTCAGAACGCTGTCTGGACCCCTCCACACGACAGCTCATCTCCTTTAATCGTTTAGTTTGTTTAGAGCTTTTTTTCCAGCAATATTTCAGAATTTATAATAGATTGGAATCCTATAAAAATGCCAACTTATATACTGAAGATGTATTCGGTTGTTTCATTGAGGACAGAATTCAAACATGAATGCTTGGCAAAACTGCTCGGATTTAAGGGATGCCGTTCCACTCTACAAGTCTCGCGGTTTATATCTGAAACCGGTAGCCAAGCTGCACATTTCCGTCTACCTGCCTCAACTGAAAGCTCAAGCGAAATCCGTATCGAACGCCGAAATCGTCGAAAAACTCAAGCAACGAATCAAACCCGAAGAATTCACGTCGATCAAAGTATCCAAAAGCACGCTGCAATTTATCCGTTTCGATGGCGAGATCGAAAGCAAATGTAAACTCAAGTTGGTTCTCGCGTATTTGGATAATAAAACCATTAAAGTTCCTGAATTCAACGAGGTGCTAAAAATTCGAGCCGTCGAAGCTAAACCGGATTTCCCTTCTAAGTACGATTGGGATTCTTTCTTTCGAGATGCTAAAGATATGAACGAAATGAAAGTTGGCGAACGACCCGATACTATTTATTTAGCTAATTTACCTTGTAAATGGTTTACTTACGGGAACAACGACGAAAAACCTAGTGAACGGTTAATGAGTAAAATTTTCGAACAATACGGCGAAGTGTTGAGGATCGATATTCCCCTACTGGATCCGTTTAGACATCAGATGAATACCAATATATCTGGAATTAAACAATTTACTTTCAATCAGAATGTGATATTCGAAGCTTACGTTCAGTTTAAGGAGTACATTTGTTTCGTCAAAGCCATGGATGCATTTAGAGGCATGAAACTGGTGTACATGGATGAGAAAAAGGATGCGTTTATGGCTTCCATCAAAGTATGAATGTGTATATTTCGTGTAAATCGGAAAATATTACAGTAATACTAAAAATTTCAATATTTCGTAGGTGGATTTCGATAAATCTAAACATCTCAGTGATGCATCCTTTCGGAGAAGGCAGATTGTTCGTGAACGTTTACAAAAGAAAGAAAAAGAAGCCCTGGAGAAAAGAATGAAAGAAAAGGAAGCAGAGGAAAAGCAAAAAGAAGCTGAAAGGTGAATTTCTTCTTTTGTTTATTCAATTTTTTATTATTTTTTCTACAAAATACGGAATTTTTCAGGCAAGAGCAACTGGAACGACGAAAACGACGCGAAGAAAAACGAAAACATAGACATATCGAGAAATTAAAGCTAAAAGAGGTAGACAGTATTAATGAAAAAATTGCTGTCGAAGAATACTTGCTCCTAATGGCTCAGAGAAAATTAGAATCAATTAGATTATTGGGCGAACTTATCAATCGTGTTAAGGTAACTTCGCGTTGAAATTAATTTCTGGAAATTTTTTCTACATTGAAATCTAACGTAATAATTATTTCAACAGAATGAAAAAGAAAGAGAACTTTCATCCGTCAGCAAAGATAAAAAGAAACATAAACATGACGATAAACCCACCGAAGAGGATCCGGCTTCCAAAAAAGCAAAATCTTCAGAATCCTTGGTTGACACCGAGAAAGATTTACGTTACAAACTGATTCAGAAATTTAAAAAAATGCAAGAACGTCAGATAGCTAAAGAAACCACTAAACTGAAATCGCTCGTATCTGGTAAACATCTCGAATCATTTTCTACGAATAATTTATCAATGTATTATTCATTTCTGCTCTTTTTTCTCGTAATTCTAGAAGCAACTCGACTTTCTAAAAATGCCACCAATATGTCTTCGGTATCTTCAGATACAGCATCGGAAAACGAATACCATGACAATAGAACAGACGACAGATACCGATTACACGAAGACAACGGTCAGTGATTTCGCCACGTTCAGTAATTTTTATCTATTTCGAATATACGTGCTAACGAAAAAATGAATATTGCAGATTCCCATTACTACAACACTTCGGGAAATCGCAGGTTGGGTCGTCGATTCAATCGCAACGGTCGTGGTCGTAACGATTCCAATTTCAACAAACCCTCCGACGAGTTTCAAAACTCTCGCGGTAGATTTCCTCGTAACCGTCGCGGTTTCGGTCGTCCTCCGTACCAAAACTCGTGGCGTGGCGGATACCAAGGTCAATACATGATGCCATTTATGGATCCAATGCTATTAACGTATTCGCACGAGTACTACAAATATTTGCAAAAAATTGCTCGAGATTCGAAACGTTCCAGTCGACGCAGCTCAACTCGCAGCTATTCTAGGAGTAAATCTAGATCGTATTCTAGAAGTCGTTCGAGATCGTACTCCAGGTCTTATTCGAGATCGTATTCGAGAAGTAGATCGAGATCGAGATCGAGATCCAGACGTTCGTACAGCAGCAGATCTAGATCTAGATCTGAAAAACGTTCGAGGTATTCGAGATCTGTTAGTAAACACGTTGAGAATAACGATCCTTCTAAACAAACTGAACCAGCTGTCGATACAGTTCCGGAAGCCGACCCCGTTAAAGATGATAAGTCCAGTAATAGCGTAAAAAAACACAAAAAGGAGAAGAAAAAACATAAAAAGAAGAAGAAATCGAAAACCGACGATAAGAAAGATGAACCGAACCATTGAGGATAATCGTTTTCGTCGATGTCGATACGATTTCAATTTTTTACGATTTTTTAAAAGATTTTTTAATTTATTTTATCGCGAATTGAAATATTTTCGTTGAATTTTAATGTCTTCGTTTCATTTATCGAATAACGTAATGTAATTCTTCGATTTGTATCGATTTTTTTCCAATATATTAGATTGATTTTGTGACATCACGACATATGTGTTATTTACGATCTCGCTTCTTTCCACGTTGGTAATGTAACATACGTTTCTAATTTAAAACAAAAAGTTTGTTTTTCAAATCGTTTCAACCGAACTAAAGTTGCATCGAAATGTTCGACTCGAAAGTGTTCCTCTTTTTCGTAATGCTACCAACTTACCAGTGTTTATTTAGAAAATTGAGAAAAGAAACTATGGAAGAGGAACTTACCGAAAGTATGTTGGACGAGACTGCCGAAATAGCTCATTTTACTCGTCGGTTTGAATTCGTCGATTACCGAAGAAACAGTCTTTTCGATTTAGAAAAATATGAGAGATTGGAAAACAGTAAGTGTTGAGCGTTTCAACTTATCAGATATTTATTTTTATTCGCTATAATATTTTCTCGAATATGTTTTTTCATAGAACATGCTATTAAATTAGATTTTTGGACACCGGAATTTTGGAATTACATGGTTCAAAGAGTTAAAAACATGAAGTTTCGGTTTTGCAAAGATACTCTGAAAGATCCTGTACTCAAAGATAATAGTATCGCGTTTGATGAGAAAGCTGACGAAGAATCCATCGAACTTGTTTCAAAAGAAGTGATATTTTTCCGTTATAAAAAAATGCCATTGTCGAACTACAATTTAGCGAAATGCCCGATTACTATTCAAGGCGAAAGTGGATATTTTGCTTATATTACGTTGTTTGAGAGAACTCAACAAGAGGGAAATGAAGATTTTTATTTTATATTACTCGATTTATATTCCGAAGATGTTCGAGATTACACTCGTCAAGTGGTTGTAGCGATGAGAACGAAATTGGGAGCTACTGTGCCATTATTTCAATGGATGAGTGAATTTTTGCAAAATTCTTTTAAACAAGTGAAATATCGATTGGAGGAATTTAAAAATAACTGAAAAATTCTCTGTGATGTATTTTTATTTTATGTCGAGAAATCAGAATAAATGATTGTGCATAATTATTTCATTAATGACACGATGATCTGGAAAAATGATGAAATTCGCTGGCATTCATTTATATTTTTTTGTTTTGAGGAAATTGAGATTATTAGGTATACAAATTTACATTGGCGGATCCGGAATTCTTGAATAGCCAAACCAATTACTCAACGGCAGTGTGTTTACACGATTTTCTGAATATTAGAAGATATTTACTAGAAAATAGAACCGTTTCTAAAAATCGGACGTTTCCAAAGCTTGAGAAAATTTTCTAAAAATTTGACGATTTTTGAAGAATTACAAACTTTTTAAAAATCGATAATTTTTCAAAAATTTGAATAATTGAAAAATGTTTTTCAAAATCAAAACGTGAGGTAATTTTCAAATTTTTTAACAAATGGAAAATATTACCTAAAATTTTGACCATTTTTAAAAAATTTGGCCAATTTTTCAAAACTTGGATGATTTAAAAAAAATATATGTAGTTTCCTAAAAATGAACAACTTTTCAAAAGTAGGTAATTTTTTTTGAAAATTGTTTAATTTAAAAAAATCGTCTCGAGCTTTGGGTGATTTGGACAGTTTCTTAAAAATAGGAAAACATTTCCCAAAAATTAGACGTTTTGCAAATATTAAACAATTTCTAAAAATTAAAATTTTTCCTGAAATTTGGACGATTTTCTAAAATTTTGGTGACTTTAAAACTTGGGGTAAATTTTCCGAAGTATAGACGATATGCTCGTTTGAAAAATTGAGATGAGATATTTCGAAAAAATGAAAAATTTCAACAAACAAATTGAATTCCAAAAAATAAAACTAACTCTTGAAAATTAAAAGTTGTTTATGGGACGGTGGGAAGAGGGCTGGATCCTTCGGTGGAAATTTTAAAAGAGAGTTCATTATGTCATCAATGACTACCACAAATACCCTTCCACGTGAACCACACGATGCCACCAAAATACCGAATTGTTAATCCAATCTCGCAGCTCTCGAGGTGTTGTTCTAAACACAAATGTGTTGGGATGCCACGTCATATGTCTCTTTCCGTATCCTTTAGCTGCAGAAAGGTATACTTTGAAAGGTTCATTTGGATCGCTTTCATCAGTAATTGCCATACATCGTTTCGCGTATCTCCAAAACTTTTCCCTTGCTACCTTGGGTTTATTTTTCTTCTCGGGTTCAATCCTTTTCTCGGGATTACTTCTCCTCTCAGCTTTAAGTTTCTCCTTAATTTCATATTCCGCTTTAATGTCGTAGTAAGGAGTTTGTACTCTTATCCATAATTTTTTGTTCGCTATTGTTTCCGGGTGATTAGGCAAAAGTTTCCATTTTTTCACATGCGTGAAGAATTTGTGTTTAAAAGCCTCCACGCATATTTCTGCTCCAGAAAGTTCGTAGTCAAATAATGCTTCCTTTTTCATGTCTTTCTGAGCTGTAAGAATTCATGATTTTATTTTTATGAAGTCTATCGTTTTGGTACTTATTTGCAGATATGTTAAACTCGATTTTAATAATAACAAGATCTTACCTTTTTTCCACCTCCCTTTTATCACCCAATCTCTCTTCACAATATTTTTAAAATCCCGAATAGTTTGAAAAAATTTGCCCATAAAATGAGAAATTTGTTTAAAAGGGTTCCACGTTTTGCGAGGCATCCTCGTACTAGCAGTTTTTCCTACGTCCAATTTGTCTGCATTCTCTCGTTTTTCTTTTTTTATATCTTCGATTCTTCGTATTTTGGCGTATTCTTCGTCGATAAAGGTGTCCTCTGCTGATTTCCCTTCAAGACAATGAAAATGTTCGGGGCTTTTAGGAGATCCAAAGTCAAACAAACCACCCTGCACTCTCGAATCATTACAACTTTCGAACAGAGTAATCACAATTATAAAAATTAAATATTTCAGCATTTTAGTAAGTATTAAAAAATTCAATTGCAATTCAATCGAATTGAAACATCAGAGATCTGAATTTTATTACTAAATCGTAACATTGATATACACATGTCTTTCTATCGCACTAACGACAGGTGTCTTTAGCAAACAAAATATACGACGAATAAATAAAAATAAATCCTCGATATGCCTACGTGTAGAACGTACATATAAGGTACGTGAATTTTTGCTTAAGACGCAACGTACAGTGATCGTCAGTGATTTTAATTCTTGACGAGATAGGCGATCACTTTATATCGATTGCCATCTTGACTGAAAACAAAAAAAGCAAAATTGCTTTTCCTGTTGAAATCCTGAGCAGCAGAAATGAATACCGGAAATGTCTTGGAACTGGACGAAGCTTGGCAAATTATTACTGGTCTGGAGAATTGCTGATGAGAGGTCGTTACAGTTATTCTGTCTAACGGCCTTTTGGAAGTGTTTTCGAGAGTCCAGATGACTTTCTTGAAAAAAGGATGCTCGAAAACTTCTTCGCAAATGGTCTCGAAAGAACGCCATCTTTCCCATAGAAACCGTTCAGTTTCTAGTGATCTTTCAGCTAAAATGCAAAGATTAGTATGAGGTGTCTAACTGTCGATTTGAACTCGAGTGAATTATCATAATTGGTGGATATCGACGATTTGAACAGCTGTGCCAATTTTTTTCAAGATGGTGGTGTTTTTGGATGTTTTTTTTTTAAATTGGAAGATTTTTATCAAAACTTGAACAATTTCTTTAAAATTTGGACAAATTTTCTGAAAATTTCCCAAAACTTGAGCAATCTTCCAAAAAAGTTGATTTTTCAAAACTTAAACGATTTTGCAAGAAATGAATTTTTTTTGAAATCTGGACGAAGTTTTCAATACTCGAAAAATTAAAAAAAAATTTTAATCCTCAAACTTGGAACAATTTTCTAGAAATGGAAAAATTCCAAAAAATTGAAAAATTATCCAAAACTTGAATACGTCCAACAATGGAAGAATTTTCCAAACTTGGACAATTTTCTAAACCTAGACGATTTTTTTCATAATTTTTCTCAAGTTAGAAAAAATATCAAATGCTGAGGGTCAATCTATGTACGCGTACGCACATCATAAGATTCGACACCAAATTTTGAAGCTTGAATTTTTATCTAAGATCTGAATCGGATACAACTGACATAGGTAATGACATTTTGTTAGGCTTGAAAAAAAAATAATAATAACAAATCGATAAATACATATAGTATACTTAATGACTTTTTGTTCTGACTTCAGTCGCACATAAATTCCCAGACTCCCCCCCCCCCTCCCGGACATACCCACCATATCCACGTTTCATGTCAAAAATTAAAGAATTTCCTAAAACTTTGATGAAATAAAAAATACCAAATAATACTTGGACAAACAATTTCCAAAACTTGACCAATCTTCCAAAAATTGGCAGATTTTCCACCAAAAAAATGATTTTTTCAAAACTTTGACATCTTTCTAAACATTTTGGATGATTTTCCTACTTTCAGATGACTTTTCCTTTTCCAAAACCTAAAATTGACGAATTTTCCAAAATTCGGAAGAAGTCTCCAATATTTACTTGGAGAATTTTTCAAAACTTTCAAATATTTTAAGAATTGGAGTTCTTTATTCCTAAATTCCATAATTTTTCAAAATTAGACGACTCTAGAAATTGATAGGTAATCCTCAAACTTGAATAATTCTCTAAGAATTGACGATAATTTTGAAAACTTGGGTAACTTTCCAAAAATTGGGCAATTTTCTTCAAAACCTGAACATTTTCCAAAAATAAAAGCGGTTGCAATTTTTTAAAATAAAAATGTCCGGCTTGTAATTTTTTGCGAGTTTTTCGTCACTTTTTGTTTTGTTTTTGAGGCCGCCAAAGTTGTACTTGTTTTGATAAAAATTTAATAAAATTCTCGAAACTGTCCATGTCTTAAATTTGAAACCGTAATTTTTTACAAAAAATAAACAGCCGTGCCACGACACGAGAGGACAAAATGCTGACTCTGCCAATGCTCATCATCAAACGAACCTAAGCATCGAACAATTGGCGAATTACCTTGTTTCAATTTGCTCACGACGTGATCTCGTTTAAAAACACTCCAAAGAATGGATAAAATCAGCCTAACTTTGGAAAACCAATTCCAAAACTGAAACAGGGTACTGAAATTTAGAAAATTCCATGGACTGAGACCTCTATTCATCTCATCAACTTGCTCCCTCAAATTCTGAACAGCTAGTATTTTGGAATCCATTTCTGCGACGAATTTTTCCTCAGCTTCGTTATCTTCTTTGCTCGATTCTGAACTCCAGAAATTAAACCAAGAACAATACGATAAATTAAACAATAATAAAAATAAAATTACTCTAATCATTTTATCCAAACCTATACACCTTCGAACGTCGATACATTTGAACGTCGACTAAACGCAGATAGATGTGGAATACATACAACAACGAAAAACCTTTCCCCAATAAATTACTTCCCTAATGAGAAGAACAATTCGTAACATAATGAGCATATGCTCCAGCTAAAAATATATACCTACTAAATGATTTACAAGCTCTACAATGTAATTACCTTCAACGCATTTTGGCCCAAGAAACGCAATTCTTAATTGAATTCATCGGTGCGAGTGCTTCAACCATGTTCAAAGCAAGTTTCGTATATTTTTTCGTTATCACATTGGTTACGCAATTTCATTTCAACGATGGTATCGATTGGCTGGGATTTGTTGAAAGATGGGTCTTCGGATCGAACAATAATCTACAACAAGTCAGCGTTTCCAGATTACTAGAAGAAGGAGAAAATGCTGAAAAAAGGTTCATCGATAACGAAATACACATTGTTTCGAAACCGAAAATTATAAAAGCTCAGCTTGAACAAAACACAGATAGCATTAATCGATGGTACGAATATCACAGAAATGCCAATTTTATCATGAGGTATATTGCTGAATATGCTATGGATTGGTATTTCGAAGAACGGGAGAAGTTATACGATCAATTGGAAGAAGGTAAGATTTTATTTTATAAACACAAATACCTACTAATTTGATACTAAATCGAATTTACGAATTGCCACAGCCAAAGAAAACATAGACTTGGAACCATTCTGTCATTATCGATATCACAATACCGACAGCGAGACGGATATGATCTGTCGCAAAGTTTTCCAGAACCAATACTTTCAGCAACAAAGATGGGTTCTAGACGACGATGGCCAAAAACACTGCAGTCGAGTTTCCGTATCTAGAATACAGATGAACGAACATAATCGGCATCCCAAACTGTCCTATTACAGAGAAGCGAGGAGATGTTCCGCTTATATGAAAAAAGAAGAAACCGAAACCGCCAAAAAGATACATTTTAGCGTTTATCTCATTTCCCACGAAGCTTACTTGAAGACTAAACGAATGTCTTATTTTGTTTTATTGAACCACGACATCGCTCAGACAGAAAAAAAGAAAATAAAAAGAATACTCAGGTATTTGTTTTTCTGGGAAGAAAAACATGTTCAAGTTAAAGCTTACATAGAAAGCTGATAAACGTAGGCCACACAATGACGACACGCTGAAGTAAACCCATTTCAATTTCTACCTCTGGTGTAAAATTTATGTGCAGGTATTTCGTCCAAATGAACATGTGCGCTTTTTTCTTCGCAATACCATAGTCTACTATTGTCATTATGTCGTAGTTAATGAAACTTTATCGAGTTCTGTCTATAAAAAAATACATTAAATGCTTCTTCAAGTACTGTGTAACAGTTTCATACGCGTTAATTACAAATATGACGATTACTTGGTGGTTTTTGATGAATATTTTGATCTTCGAACCGGTTATGAGTTTCGATTTAATTCAAATTCTCGATTACTTGATTTTTGGATCGTCAACCCATCGGAAAATCTTACTGGATATCGACGCGCAGAAAAAATTCATCTCGGAACAAGAATCTATCAAGAAAAATATCCAATCCTTACAACGAGATATTGATAAAACTAACTGGAATATCGAAAAATGGAAGGATTATAATCAAAATTGTAACATTATTATGTACCTCGTGGCTAGCTGGATTATTGATACACTAAGTAACCGAGTGGCTAAGAAAACTGGACTCCTCAACCAATGTGAGTGACAATAAATAAACCATTACCTATTGCATAAAAAAAACCAAAGAAAATATTGAAAAAAATATCTACCATTTCTCATCTTTCAGTTACCTACTTTTCTGATACCTAACAAATTGATCGTAAACATCATTATTAGTGCCATTCTTTGCCTCTTTTTTCCTGCAAACCTCATAACATATTCAAGAATTTCTGTGGTGCATATTAATCATTATTTTTCACTTTTTCAGTGGATAAAAAAATAACTGTCATTTTTTCTGGAAAAGCGAAATTTCCGGTTCAATGTACTTACAGGGTGGCCAAAAAATCACGAAAATGTGCCTATTTTTTTTAAAAACCGGAGTACCGGACAATGGCAGGCATTCAAAAAAGAGATTTTTGGAATTTGGATACGATTTGTGCACAGAATTATAATGAGTGCAGTTTTGGAAAGGCGGAACTTTCGAAATGGTTAAATAATTTATTTTTTTGATCTTCTATACATTTTGATCTGGGGTAGGTAGGTAGGTACTACCCTATTGGCAAGGAATCTGCTAAAAAAACCGCTTTGCAGCAAAATGGGACTAACGCCAAAAAAAACTGCACTTTGGGCATTTATTTGCACCGAATTCATAGCATTATTTACCGCAGTTATTTCAGCTGTAACACGCTATTTTATATGCTATAAAAAACGCTCAGGCGTTTTTTAAAGCATTTTTTTCAGCATAAAAAATTGTGCACCGAAACTTTGGCAGATTTAAGGGCGTGTTTTTCTGCTTTCTATTCACACACACATACATACATACCAGAGCTCTGCACGATACGATATTCCATCGCTTAAATATCGTATCGTATCGTATTAAAGGAAAAAAAACGATTACGATGTCATATCGTATCGGATTGAAGAGGAAAAAACGATTCCGATATCATATCGTATCGGGTTGAAGAGAACTAAACGATTCCGATATGTTATCGTATCGTATTAAAAATGAATAAACGATTTTGATATCGTATCGCATCGTATTACAAACGAATAAACGATTCCGAAATCGTATTTATCGTATTGAAAAAGATTATCGTCCGTGCAATTTACTTAGGTGGCTGACCTTTAAGCAACGAGTGTCTGTTTCCCGAAAATGCTCTGGTGGAGGCTCATTTTTTTTGTTTTTTTTTTCAAAGTCCATTATCTGAGACGTTCAGACTTCAGAGGTCCAAATTTTTTTCCAATCGTAATTTTTTCACACCAAAATTTTTTTACTAAACTAAATTTTTTTCAAAACGTAATTTTCACACACCTAAATTTTTTTTCAACTAAATTTTTTTCAAAACGAAATTGTTTCACACCAAAATTTTTTTTCTCAACTAAATTTTTTTCAAAACGTAATTTTTACGAACCTAAATTTTCTTCAAAACGTAATTTTCACACAACACACCTAAAATTTTTTCAAAACGAAATTGTTTCACACCAAAATTTTTTTTCTCAACTAAATTTTTTTCAAAACGTAATTTTCATGAACCTAATTTTTTTTTCTCAACTAAATTTCTTTCAAAACGTAATTTTCACACAACACACCTAATTTTTTTTTCAACTAAATTTTTTTCAAAACGTAATTTTCACACAACACACCTAAATTTTTTTTCTCAACAAAATTTTTTTCGAAACGTAATTGTTTCACACCAAAATTTTTTTTCTCAACTAAATTTTTTTCAAAACGTAATTTTCATGAACCTAAATTTTTTTCTCAACTAAATTTTTTTCAAAACGAAATTGTTTTACACCAAAATTTTTTTTCTCAACTAAATTTTTTTCAAAACGTAATTTTCACACAACACACCTAAATTTTTTTTTCTCAACAAAATTTTTTTCGAAACGTAATTTTTTCACACCTAAATTTTTTTTTCAACTAAATTTTTTTTCAAAACGTAATTTAGTTGAGAAAAAAAGTTTAGGAGTGTGAAAATAAAAATTACGTTTTGAAAAAAATTTAGTTGAGAAAAAAAATTTAGGTGTGTAAAAATTTCGGTTTGAAAAAAATTTTGTTGAGAAAAAAGGTTTAGGTGTGTGAAAATAAAAATTACGTTTTGAAAAAAATTTTGTTGAGAAAAAAAATTTTGGTGTGAAAAAATTACGATTGGAAAAAAATTTGGACCTCTGAACGTCTCAGATAATGGACTCAGAAAAAAAACGAAAAAAAATGAGCCTCCACCAGAGCATTTTCGGGAAACAGACACTCGTGCAGAACAAACGATGTCATACCATATAACATCGTATCGTATCGTATTATTACGATGCGATGCGATGTATATTAAATCGTATCATTCAATACGATGCGATGTCATATCGTTTTTTTAAAATCGGTTAGTGCATTGCCGATTCTACATCGCCATCGTTTAAAACGATATGATATAACGATGAAAAATATCGTATCGTGCAGAGCTCTAATACATACATTCACACATATTTATATACACTTACCCTATCCTTTGCTGTTGGTTTAGAGGAGCACGCCACCACGTCAGGTGTAAGCGTATGTATTAAAAGTAATATTTAGACTTAATGTCAGTCAAAATTTTTTTTTTTTTCAATTTTGATAAAATTGGGAATATTTTTTACTTTTCTATTATATTATAGCAAAAATAAAATTTTAGGGCAAATTCAGCGATTTTATATTTCATTTTTCGGGTCTGAAGACTCAATATTCATAATTAAAAAAGAAAAGTCAAGTCAATCTGCAGGGTTTTTTGAGGAATAATATATCAAAATCTATGCTTTCAAGGGCGTATAATGCATAGCAGTGGCGTACCCAAGGGGGGGGTCCAGGGGGTCTGGACCCCCCCCTTGGCGTCAGAAACTTACGTGAAAAAGTGCCTTTTTGGAGCATGAAAAATCTAATTTTCTCAAAGCTTCGCCCTCGCTTCGCTCGGGCATGAAAGAAATCACATTTGATAATTATGTATAATTATAGTCAGGAATTTATGTAAAAAATGCCTTTTTGAAGCATTAAAAATCTAATTTTCTCAAAATTTCGCCCTCGCTTCGCTCGGGCATGAAAGAAATTGCTAATTCTATAAACTATTTGAATCAACAATGCAAAAAATAGTTCCCTTTTAATATTCCAAGTCTCCATACCCACTTTGCACCCTCCCCAAAAAAGCTTCTGACGCCAATTCTTGGATTTATTAGGTATTTGTATTGGCTTTTAAGGCCAAAATAATTAGTACCTATGTAAGTTGTTTGTTCCAAGATTACATTATCATCAGTTTTTTTCCTTAAATGTGCTATGCAAATCGCATGAAAATTTAATAAAGTTTGAATTTTGTGTTTTTATAGTAAAAGGAAATTTGATGGGGGGGGGGGGGAGGTGAACTTACAATTTCTCAAAAATCATGAAATTTCGGACCCCCTCCTTGAGAAATTTCTGGTTACGCCACTGATGCATAGGTACAAAATTTACAACATTTTTCTCCAATGGATGAAGGGTTTTAGTAGAGGTTGGGTGAGGGGACTTGGAGAAATTTGAATTTTGAAATTTTTTTAAAGTGATATATCAAAATCTATATTCTTGAAGGTGTAGAATACTAATTTGGCAATAATTTTCTCTTAGGAACGAATGATTGGAGTGGAGAGGGGGAAGACCAGAACAATTGAAATTTTCAGTTTCCCTGAGTGATATATCAGAGTCTGTATTTTCTAGGATGTAGAATACGAATTTGGCAATATTTTTCTTTAAAGGACAAGGAGTGAGAGTGGGATGGAGTGGAGGGAATAGTTGGAAAAATTTGAATATCACAATTTTTTCAAGTGATACCTACATCAAAATCTATGTTTTCGAGAGTGAAGAATCCAAATTTGGCAATATTTTTGTTTTGAAGATGGAGAGTTCAGGTCAAGGAAGGGGAAATTTGGAAAAATTTGAATTTCTCAAATTTTTTGAGTGATGCATCAAGATCTGTATTTTTAAGGGGGTAGAAAACGAATTTGGCAGTAATTTTCTCTTAAAAGGGAAAATCCCATCTGAAAGTAAAATTTTGAGTCCAAACAAAAATAAATCGAAATTAAACCATAAAAGAACCCCATATCCAAAATTTCAGATGCTGAAGTTCATTTCTCAAATTTTGACGAATTTTCAAAATTTCAAAATTACCTTATCGCCCTGCAAAGTATGAAAATTTGATATAATCAATGAAAAAAAGTGAAATTTAGTTTATGCCCTATTTCTGACCTCCCGAATCGAATGGAAGCGGTTTCAAGACTACTTGGAGCCTCCAGAAAATTTTGTAATTTTTCAGTGCAGGTGCAGGAGAAAAACTCATAAAAATGGTTCACAAGAACTCCAGCACTTATAATCACGGTAACCAATTTGGTGTCAAATTCATATTTTTTGGCTGATAATTTTTCTGGAAAAAATTTAATTTTCTGACAAAAATATAAATTTGAACACAAAGTTGCGAATTTTCGAAAATCCTTCTTTGATCAATCAAATATAATAGGTCACCAATATTGGTTATCCTCGTTTATAGGTACCTACTGAAGTCTATATGGTTTATTTTTATGGGCTTTTCTCCAGCACTAGAAAATTCCAAAATTTTCTGGAGGCGTCAAAACGGGTGGCCGTAAATAAGGTATAGACCAAATTTCAGTTTTTTTTTAGTTGATTAGATCATATTTTCATATTTTTCAGGGCAATTAGGTAATTTTGAAATTTCAAAAATTCGCCAAAATTCAAGAAATGACTTTAAACACCGGGAATTCTGGATATGAGGTTCTTTCATGATGTATACTTTCGATTTATTTTTGTTTGGGCTCAAAATTTTAGTTTGAGTTGGAATACCTCCCTTTTTATGGTTGAATGGTTGGGGTAGAGAGGGGTAAGACCTGGGAAAATTTGAAATTATGCTAGTTTAGGGTAGAACGTTCAAAGAAACATTAAAATTTCTAACTCTCCGCTGTGAAAAACGGGTTTAAATTTTAAAGTTGGGCAGGATTTCAGGCATTTTTTTTGGCGTATGCAATTTTTTGGGCAGTTTTAATAGCATATTGCGTATTTTTACGTTTAGCTTTTTTAGTAGTTATATAAAACGCCATAAAAACAGCTATGAAAAATTACAATAGCAGAAATTTAAGCGTTTTTTACAGCGTCTGCGACTTTTAGAGCGGTTTTTAGGACATAATGCAGATTTTTGAGCGGATCCCTTGCCAATAGGGTAGGTACACTACACACCTTGTCACCTTGTACTTACAAAAAAAAAGTTTCAAATAAAAATATAAATTTGAAGAGTATTGAAAATCAGTTGTTTTCTCCTTCAAATTTTTTTTCCATCTAGCACTTTGAAGAGAAAGTATTAATGTATGAAGTTTTATTCAATTTTTCAGGAAAAAACTCTAGATTTGAAATCAGCGAACTTGATTTAGTAATTCTACAGCTCTTCTTTTGAAGATTCATCTTCGAAAATTTATATAGGTCTAAATACTTATTAGCTGAAATTAGCTAATTTTCAAAAAAGTATGTAAATAAGTAATTATAGGTAAAAAAAAATACGAAATTTTGCGCTATTCTAAAGGTGCCTACCTAAACAAAACTAGCTATATCGTGGTACCATGCGAATTTGAATCCACCCACCAACGATATTTATTTTCGACCCTTTCTACACGATTTTGGAAACCTAGCCTAATCGTTTGTTGAGGAAAAAATCGACGATATCTCGAAAACGAAGGTCTGGTACCGGGAATAGATCCTGGATTCGAAATCAGTGACTTTGAATTCATCATATTCGACTCCTATTTTGAGGGTTACGCTTCAAAAATGGCTTTAAAAATTCTTTGTAAAAAAAAGTTTACTGTTTTGTGGAAAAAAATGTAGGTACTCATAGGTGCTATAAATTCAAAATTGGATTTTTTTCCCTCACCTACTTACTTTGAAAATTCCTATTCAACTGTTTTACTTCTTTTGAAGATGAAAAAACTCAAAATAGGAGTCGAAAATTACTAATTTCGAATCTGGGGTTCATTTCCAGGGCAGGACCTCTGTTTTAAAGATACCTATAGGTAACTAATTTTCTCCTCAAAAATACGATTTTTAGGCGACCGAGCCGCAATCAATTCCAAAAAAGATTTCTTTTCAAATAATTTCAAGTCGCTGATCACTAAAATTACGATACCTAGGTACCTACCTAATTTGTTTTCATCTGTGGTCGATTGGCCAGAATTTACATTTTTGAGGCCAAAATGAGTGATATTTCCAAAGCGGAGGTTCGACATTGAAACAGAACCCCTCATTCGGGATCAGAGACTTTGATTTATTAGAAAAACAACTCTTCATTTGACGTATTCACCTTTGTAAACATAAACAGGTCTAAATATCTGAAGTTAGTGAAATTCCAAAGTTGATAGGTGAGGGGAAAAAACAATTTTTCGTGTTTTTCCAAATGCAAACAAAACTAGCTACCTAAGCTACGTACCTACATCACGGAACCAATGATATATTCGTGATCAATGAACATCAACCTCAGATTCACCCCTTTCGATATTTCAATCACATTCTACACGATTTTGGACGCCTTCATTGTTTCTTTGAGGACAAAATGAACGATATCTGGAGTACGAAGATCCGACGCGGCGCGGTGTCAAAAATAAACACCTGATTCGAAATCAGTCACCCTGAATTCATCATATTCGACATCTACTTCGAAAGTTCATTCCGCTCCAAAAAATGCTTTAAAAAATTAAATGTAGGAAAAAGTTATTATTTTGAGAAGAAAAAGTATAGACACAAAATTAGCATTTTCCCCTTACTGGTTTTTTTCGAATTTCGATGATTTTCGAAAAAGTCGAGATAAGTGTCGTTTTCGACTAATTCGAGGTCGCTAATTCCGAATCCGGGGTCCATTTTTGGCGCAGGGCCTTCATACGAGAGTTATGGCCGATTTTCGTCTCTGAAATGCGGTTTTTCGGCATACGAGCGACTTTCGCGTCAAACAAACCTCAGATTCGTAATCAGCGACCCCGAATTAGTCGAAAAACACACTTTTCGCGAGTTTTTAGGACACTTTTTATTTTGGTCAAAATTCGCTTCGAAAATGGCCGTTTTCTCGAAAACGGCGAACGATCGGGGAAAACTGATGGCGCCATTGAATTCGCCGTGTCCGAATACCCCCTTCTAGACCACTTGCACGTCTTTTGGGACCAAAAAAATTTTTGGCCCAAAAGAATGAGAAGGGACTTACTTTGAAAATACCTGTTTGGGTGCTTCGACTATTTTTTAAGCTGAAAATAATATTCAAGATGAGAGTGAGATATCGGTAATTATAGGTAGCTGATTCTGAATCCGAAGTCCATTTTCAACGTTTGACTTTCGTTTTCCAAATACTTTTCGTTCATTTTTACTTCAGAAATGTTAATTTTGGATGATCACTCTCTAATAGCTAAAAATTATTTCTCATTAGTGATCAGCAGGCCCGATTTAGCAAAAAATGACTCTGTTTTGACTTTTGAGTACTCACATTTTGAAATTGTCCACAATGGTTGAAATTAGTAAAATTTTAAAGTAGGTAGGTGAGAAAAAAAACACGATTTTTTGTGTTTTTCCACATGCAAGTAAAACTGGCTATTACGGTATCAAAGATAATATATTCTTGATCAGCGACCTCAAATTCACCCACCATCGATATTTCGATCCCTTTTTTACACGATTTTCGGTCAGTTTAATATTTTTTTCGAGAAGAAAATTGATGATATTTCGAGAGGTCTGGCGACGGAAATAAACCCCGGATTCGAAATCAGCGACCTCGAATTCATCATATTCGACTTCTATTCTGAATGTTTCGCTTTTAAAAAAAACTTAAAAAAAATTATGTCGAAAAAAATTTGCTTTTTTGAGAAGAAAACTTAGTTACCTACTTATTCTAATGATACCTAATTAGCTGTTTTAACTTTTAACCATTTTTGAAAGTAAAAATACTCAGAATAGGGGTCAAATATGAAAAATTTAAGGTCACTGACTCCGAATCCGCGGTTCTTTTCCGCGATTGGGTCTTCGATTTGAAGTTATGGCCAATTTTCGCCTAAAAAATTAAATTTTCAGACGATCGAGCCGCAGTGTACCCAAAAAAGTTTGTTTCGATTAATTCAAAAAACATACTCGTGCTTAAAAATCTTCATCTCCAAAGCAAACCTCACTCAAAAAACTTCATCAAATCCCAATTTTTCATCTCTTACAGTACTTTTGCGCCAGACCAGCGAACCATTCTGCGACCAATACCACCACTCCGGCAGCTACCACGAACACTGGACCTCCATCTGCGTAAAAGCTTTCGAAGACAAATTCTTCCGAACCAAAAAATGGACCCTTGTTACCCGAGAATCCCCAGACAACACTTCATGCCAAAACATCGATATCTACAAAATTGAGCAACCATCGCAAACCACCCAGCACCAAAAAATCATCCAAAATCGTCTGGCACGTCGCTGCGCAGCTCAACACACAGAAACCCATTTGCACTTCGATATCTATCTCATATCGAGCATTAATTATAAACCCGACAGTAATATTTTCTCTTATTACGTTGTCGTCGAGAACAATATACTAGAAGGATCAAAAAATAGCAGCAACGGTGACGGTGGCAAAGGCCTATTTCACAACCTACTATCAAACTACACCAGTCGAAAAGAAATAGTCGCTTATATCGAAAAATAAAATCTATTATAATACATACAACAGTGCAATATTTATTGATTAAAAAAATTCACATTACATGGTTAGTTTTCTCTATAATGTACTTAATATCACAGAAATAAAAAACGAAAGAAAAAAGAAAAAGAAAATCATTTAAAAAACACATACTGAACGATTACGTACACGAATGAGAGAAAAAAAAGAAAAAAAAAATACGAAAGAGAAAAAAAACGGGTGAAACTACGAATCGTATACGAATACGAGTATTCCTACGTCGAAAATATTATTCGTATCGTAACCCAAACTTTTCCATACAAAAAAAATATCAAACTTGATCATCGTAATTTTTCAGTCTTGACTGTTGCTCGAAAAGAAATCATGGTTTTATTTTCAGATCCGTACAAGTAGGTACTAATAATATATTTCCATATAGCAAGATCAACTTGCACAAGTGACTTTTTCCTTTACACCTGCTCATTAAAGAAAAAAAATCTAATAATAAATAAACATTACGAATATCGGTAAAATAATTTACACACGAATATGTATAAGAGACGAGCACCTCCTGCTCCCCTCCCCTTTCCCCTAGGGGGCTCAAATTTTTTTGGCAGGTCTTCCACTCAAAGTAAATCACCCTACCAAATTTGGTCAAAATCCAATATATGTTTTTTTTTCCACTCCACCCTAATCTACATATGAAGTACCACCTAAATATTGTTTGGATTTTCCGCCGGTGTCGAACTGCCGATTCACCATACCTATCAACTAATACCCATAGAATTGTTGTAAATTCAACTGATTCAGATTTATGGAGTGGTATGATTATTTTAAGAAATAGGTAGGTAGTTACTAAAATATTGTCCGAGCGAAGCGAGGGCGAAATTTTTTTAAATCATACTCTTCTTTGACTTTTCTATGATGAAAAAATCTCCTTGCCGAGCCCCCTCCCCCTTGGGTGCGCCCCTGCCCACATTCTTAAGAAGGGGAAAAAAGAAAAAATTGAAATTTTTCTGTACGTAATCTCGAATAAAATCTCATTTTTCTCAATAAACAACGCATTCAGGTATATGAAAAATAAAAGATATAAGAAGTAAGAACCTACGAACTGAGAAAATATTATGACTGTAATGCTGCAAAAAAAAAAAATCACCCACATTAAAAATATCATGATAAACCATTGAACATTTTTTCGCTTACAATGCTCTAGAATCTAAAAATGAGAACAGGTTCTTCTCTACGGTATTACGTTTTATAAAGGTCTTGTAATTTTGTATCTCGTCTGGACTGTCTGGAGAGTGGAGACGAGTTATACAAAAAGTAATACCGTAGAAAAGAAAGTAAGTAGTAAGTAGTTAAGTACCTATTCTTATTTTCCTAAATAATCCATGACGAAAGGCTAATGCTCGCGAATAAAATCGTTTCAAGCAACAAAATTACTTGTGTTTCATCTAATTTATAAACAACCAGGAATACCAGGATTAGAAATATTCAGAAGTTTTACTTTTTTTGTGTTTTTAATGATGCGAATAGAAAATATTTTTGAAAAACGTAGTAACGCTGTTTTGTAATAATTCTGGTTCGACCAATGGAATTGCAGAATTCCGATTACCAACTGTTCGTACAAAATTGTTCGTTTCGTACACACAGGGTGAGGGTGACGGTCAGACGGTGACACACTCGTAGACGGTAGACGTAGTGTAGTCCGGTGTAGTCTCGTACAGCTCAATGCTCAGCTCAATGCTCAATGTTAAATTCGGGGTGGTTTATGTATGTTCGTCTTCGTTGTCAATTGTCATTGTCACATTGTCGGTTCGGTCGGTTCATATTAGTGGCCTTAAGAGTATCGATATATATCGATAATATCGATACTTCGCAGTATCGATAAGTATCGATACTCAAACGTGGTATCGAATGAGTATCGATATTTTTTGATTTTTTTGATATTATTACATTTTGACTCGTTTTTGTGCCAAAAGGCCAAAACCCTGATCGTCAAATGTGAAGTCGTGAATGTGAAAGGAAAATAGGAGACACAAGAATACGAGATTCAAAATCGATCGAAAATGAACTAAATTTTCATCTACGCCATGCTATTTACGTCAGAAATACGAGTATTTTGAGGGGTCAGATGTACGTTATTATTAGGTTTTATTGTACTGGAAAAAATATCGATATTTATCGATATTATCGATACTGGCTTCAAAAATATCGATATATATCGATACCAAAAATTCTTTCGATATAAGGCCACTAGTTCATATTTAAATTTTTGTGTTATTGGAGATTATTTTCGTTGGAGATTTTGTGTATTATGTGGTCGCGGTTTTGAGTGTGAATTATGGTGATGTAAAACAAGCACGCGGCAATTTCAAGTTTACAATTTCTTAAATTCTAACGTTACGTTTCTCCAGACTCCTGAATAAGTGAACGCGTAGTTGTAAAAATAAAAAATCACGAATTTGCGATGGAGGATGTTATACGTTGTACCAGAAATAGTCGTAACGTCGTAACCGTTCAAAACTTCCGATTGTCATATTCCTCTCGTATTTTATCATCACTGTAAGTTTGCTTTCATTGTTTCGGGTTTTCATTTCAACTTCAACAGCCCAACGATGATCCTTTCATTGCTTTCATCATTTAGCTTATCTTGTGGTTTTTCAGTAGCGAGTGTATGATGTAACAAAAACTGAAAACAGTACTCTGTTTGTATGTTATTCATATAAATTTCTTTTTTGAACGATCTAAATATGAAGAAAAATTTCGTTTCAATCTTGAATCTATTTATATGATTTCGTCGTTTTTTGATTCGGTGTTTCGGTAATGTTGATTTGTAGGTACAGTCATGCTCAAAACAACAAAGAAAAATGTCAATATCATGTTAACAGTACTTGAGGTAACGTGATTTTGTCTGCGGTATTTCTTTCATTCATGTTTTGAACAATTTAAAGTGAAATATTTATTTCATTAGAATGAATTTCATGTTTGCAAGTTCATTTCTTCCATTGTTCGGCGTTTCCGCAATTCCGTATATAGCTATAGCGTCATACGTGCAATTAGTCAGTCACTTCGCAAAAAATAAAATAAACAAAAATCAACCAATCAGAAACGAGAATGCATTTTCAGTTAGCGTATTTAACGCAACTTTAATCGGCCATTTTGAATTGCAGTTGTGTACTTGTGCTTTTGTGTTTTGGCGTCGCGTCTATACGTCGCGTCGTCTGTAGCTATAGTCATCGTCGTACAGTGTTCAAGTTTTGACACGTTTGACAAATATTCGTTCTTAACGTATTTTTCAATTATTGTCACAAATTTTCAAGGTATGTAGGCATTCAATATTGTTTTAATTAATTGTTTTCGTTGTGGTTTTTGTCTCAAACGTAATTTTGTTCATTGTTTCGTCGGTATCCTCTGTAACTTCGACAGTTTCAGTTTAAATTTTAAATATTCATTTAATTCAAAGTATGTAAGCGTTTAAATTTCAAAGCACATTCTACTATTTACGGTTTCAATTGAATGGAATATATACGACCAAGTAATAATGATGCCTTTTGGTTTGTGGTCAACTTTGCATTCTTACATATGTTCGGTGACCGGTGACCGGTGGCGTTTCTCTTTCTCAATTTTTTTTTATTCAAATGGGATATTGTTTCATTTGTTTCTAAACGAGTGCAAATTTAGCAATTCAGTTTTGAATGATCGTATGTAGAGAAATCACAACATATGAAATCGTAAATCGTGCGCGTTGCTGCATATCGTGGTTGTACCTACTTGGCTGATTTCAAAATTGTTCAGTTTTTTGTTTATATTGCAAAATCCTTTGAGTGAAGTTTTTCGATCGATAGTGTTTTCGGCATAAAATTGCCCTATGAATAATTTTTTCATCTGGTATGTATAGTGATTTGAATGGAAATTCTTGACTATCTGTGTAAAATATTCTGCGATTTTTTCAAGACTTTTTTATCGCGTTAATTGTTTCTCCTTAAGTTGGAGTACCTACTTTTTGATTTATAAAAGTGCAAAGTATTTTGAGTGAATAGTGTTTATTTTTTTTTCAATTGGGTCCATGGCTGCCTAGATTACCTGACTTGATTTACTTTTAAGAAATAATGAAGCATGATTTAATCGAAAATTTTTCATCTGGAATAAAATTCATGGTTTAATTTACTGAAATTCGATGTTCGTGTTCCAATTCTGATGCTAATTTTTATTCTCTTTTCAGAACTTCGCGACGAGAACAATAATCAGCTTCGTAATCCGTGAACTATTTTTGAAAAATGAATGAATGGTTTATTCTGATCCGATGATGAATTGCGTGCCTATAACTTGAAGAGTAATCAGCACATCAGCAGTACTAAGCAAATAATGAATTGAAATATTGTACCAGTACCGTACCAGTGCATACGTATAGTTCGGTGAGTGTTGATGTTTTTTTCAAAGTCTCGTGACGAAGTTCAATCTTTACGTTTTTCCGATTCCG
The DNA here is from genome assembly GCA_033439095.1 of Pseudococcus viburni. NCBI lineage: Eukaryota > Metazoa > Arthropoda > Insecta > Hemiptera > Pseudococcidae > Pseudococcus > Pseudococcus viburni. The sequence goes on along the minus strand of JAVBJF010000537.1, from coordinate 5,491 downwards.
GGTAACTTTCAGTTGCATTGAGAAATGAGAATATTACGAAGGATGTCCCAAAATTTCTCTCGGTTGATCTTCCCACGATGTTCGCTTTTTGGAAAACCTGAGAAAGTCGAGGTATTTTATAAATCTGAAAAAGTCGGGGAATTTTGTCCAAAATAAATCATCTAGACAGTGTTTCTTCGCATATTTTATCATGAAATTTTCAAAAAAAAAAACTCAGTGAATAACGAACGTGAATTACTTATTAGTTACGCCTTGAATTTTTTACTGAAATAATGTTATAGTTATAATGGCAACTTATTGTGTTTTGTTGAATTTTCAGATTTCCTGATTCGATTCGGATAATTTGAACATTGTGACTGTGACGTATGGATATTTTTTATCAACTCCTGAAACAGAAAACTCTTAATTAGTAAGTGGATATTTCGAAAACAAAATATTTAACTTGCGTGGGTTACGATTATTTTGCATACAAGTTTAGTTCGGAAATGATAATATCAAAGGAAATAGGCAGAGTCTGGGATATGAGTTTCAGCTCCATTATAATTGTTGAAAACTTATTCAGATCTTAACAATACTCTGCTGTGAGATTTTTTCAAATTGTGTCAAGGGAAACTAACTTTGATTTTTTTTTTGCTCAAATTTTCAGCGTTGTTTATTATTACACTATTTGTATTGTTTAATTAGAGTAGGTACTCAGCCTCTAAGATTCTGGATGGAAATAATTATTGATTAATGGTGAATTTAAAAGCTAGGCCAGCATCGCATGAATTAATTACGAGGAACTAGAATTTTGTGAAATTATAGAATTTTTAGAAAATTGTTCTGGTTTTGGAAAACTCATTTGTAGAAAATTGTCCAATTTTTGAAAAAAAAGACGTCGGTTTCTTCTAAGTATTAAGATTGGGGGAACCTTGACCGAAGTCTAGACATCCAAAGTCAAAATCTAATTGAATATACATAAAATTACCCTAACAGATTGGTAAAAGTTCTGGGAAATTTGTAAAAATGAATTCGAATTCAGCAAAACTCGAAATGTTTAGTTGTACTTAGTGAAATATTTTGAAAAAAGAGAATACTTGTTGGAATTTTTTCACAATAGGTATTTGTATCTGTCGATTAAGTAGTTGATATGGATATTAATTTTTTTTTTCTTTACAGGGAAATCCTGCGAAGAATCGAGTAAAAATCATAGCACTGTAGAGTACATACCATCTTCCACGAAACGATAAATAGGTACGATGGTGAGTTTCTAGTGTATATTTCTAGTCTATTTTTCTGTTTGGTTTTAGATTATTGAATTTTAGTGAAATGATTTTCTGCTTTGGTTTCGTTAAGAATATACCTTCACTTGTATACATATTGAAGAAAGAAAAACGATAGAGAATGTTTCCGAATACACCTTCGAAAAATTTATTTTTTAGCCTTATTTTGAGATGAAATTTTCCTGAATTGTGTGTTTTTAAAATTACTCAATTCGTACATTTCAGTTTGTAGTTGTTTTAGAACACAGAGAGTTGAATTTTTTTTGATAATTTTATCCATAATCGCTTTGGCTTTTCATTTTGATTGCTCAGTATATTGAACTAAATTAGTTAGCGAAACTGTGACTGAATTTTGATCATTGTGATTATGTTGTTTTGTACTCATTGTGTGAAACGTGTTGTTGATGTTTGAAATTTTTGTCTCATTTGTATTGGCGATAGATTCTGGTCGATTTTTCATAAAAGTGTAGGTATTTCACTCGACATTATTTAATTGGAGGATTCTGCCTCGAGACTTTGGATGGAAATAGGAGGCAATTTTTGGTGAATTTCATTTCGGAAGTAGGAAACAATCAGGGGCCAATGTTTTATTGCAAATTTTATAGAATATTTTCTGTCTTGAATGGGTATTTTTATGGTTTGCTCTGGTTCTCATACTTTTGTATTCTTAGGCCGGTATTCATAGACGATACTCAAGTATTACTTAGCCAAGTAACGAATTTTAGAGCTATTTTTTGAGTAATTGAATAACAATTTTATGATTTTTCAATGATGAATCGATACTTTAGGATCTAATTATTCGATTCAAATGAAAAATTTGTATCCATGGCTCCAATATTCCTAGAAAAATAGCTCTAAAATCCGTTACTTGGCTAAGTAATTGTCAAGTATTGTCTATGAATACGGCCCTTATTGATTTCGTAGAAGTAATTTTTTTCTCACTGCGGGGGTTTGGGCATAGATAGGAAACAACTTTGGCAAAATGGTGGGTAGAGGGTAGGTGGCTTAGTCAGAATATCAATTGAAATTTCAGCACTGTTTTCGGTACTTTTCGCGCATGCGCAAAGAGACTGTGCAAGTTCGGACTAGCTACGTGTGTCGCGTACGCTCACTCAACAAAGGGATGAATCATGAATCGGTTTTAGCTAATAGTTTCATTTGTCCTCTGTCTCCTTCATCTCTTTCGCCGACTTATCGTTTACGTTTAGTCACTCAGTACTCACTACTCACTACTCAGTGTCGTCGCGTCGTCGTCAAACGGTCGAAGTTATGCGTTTTGTGTGTGCGTGTTCGTCACTTCGTCAGGTCATAGAGTCGAGTTAGTTTTCATTTCCAGTAAGTACGTGCGGTACGTGACGCCATTTTGTAATTGTAATGTGTACAGTTGTACTTATTGCGATTGTGAGTACAGTTTAAGAAATATACATTCGAGTTGTTACTCATTTTGTTGGTATGTAATTTGATTTTGAATTCGCGTTGGTATTTTTAAATGCTTCAATCTCGTCGTTTTTTTGTTTTCGTCGGATTTTTAATTTTGCTAACTAGAGTGTAATTATTATGTTTCGCGTCCGCATTCAATATAGAGGTGTAGCTGTAGGAGTACATAGGTATGTATTTCCATTGTAAGTACGAACTACAAATCCATTTCTGAGTTCTGTTCTGTTTTGAAATCTGTAGGTATGAATTACGTCATTATTAAGTGCTTTTCGTGTTTTCAATGTTTTTTTATTTCATACACGTACCACGTTTGCAAGCATGTACGTAGTTCTGATGGTGTGTGTGTTTATTTGAGAAAGAGAGGCATGGGAGAAAAAATGTTCATTTTCGCACGATTTTTCTTGCTCAGTTGCTGGCCTGGCGTGGTTAGTTCATCTGTTCTATTCGTCCATTTCATTTTTTTAAATTTTTACTCTTGAATGCATTGTTGTGTCTTAAAAGTGCACGAATTCACGTTTTTTCCATTTGACGCCATTTTTCAACAATATTGTCGTTTGTGAATTCTCTAGTTTGTTTTTGTAATTTTTATCGCTTCGTTGTTTATGGTATAACGAATGTACCTACTATGCATAAGTAATTCGTAAATCGTAACATACAAACAACTGAAATCGTTTGAATTTTACCTGGTACGTACTTGGCTTATGATTATTGTAGATACCTAATTGGTCTAGGTTTTTTCGTTTTTTAAAAAACGTGAACTCCTTCCCAGTGGAATTTTCATAATTTGAAAGGGTCGTAATCTTGAGATCGTATGTTTAGAAAATTAGATGTTCAAGTTTTCGAATTCGGATTTATTATCGTGTTGCATTGCTTTGTATTTTCTGGATTTAAATTTGCGAACTTATTTCACTGTTGTATTCTCTTCACTTGATGTTTGAAATTTCGCTCCTCGTTTCACAATTTTTCTATTGACAAAATATCTAAATTCGATTTTACCAAAATTACATGGATAGGTATTCACTTCCAGCGTTTACTCTGTCGATGATGAAGCAAGATCGTGTGTTATGTTGATGTGATTTTTTGTCGAAAACTTTTTTTCTCTCGCCTGTAATGTAGCTTATATGGTACACAAAGAGATGTTTGTTTATTTCACTGTTCCTTTCGGCTATTTTTTTTTAATTATCGCAGAGGCAGTCCCGAAAAGCATCTCTAGTGTAGGTATAATTAATTTTCTAATCGCTCAATTTGTGGAAAATCGTCTTATCTGCATTTTGAAAATGCTGGTATTCTGCTTGGGATCGAAAATTGACCGTCAAATTATATGCATGAAAAAGCGATTTGAATTATCGAGTTCAGTTTTTTAAGTAAAAAATTATGGTAGGTAATAACGATGATGTGTAACGCTTTGTTTAATTTTCAGATTTACCGATGGTTAACTTTCGACCCTTCAGATTGATACCGAACTGACATTGATCGATCTACCTCCGACTGCAATGATACCTGTAATGATGGTATGGATGAATCGAAATACTGCGATGCCGATTGGAAAAAATACAAGAATGGCTGTTGTTCGACGGAGATGACGAATTGTATCAACCTATCAACCCGTGTGATGATGCGAATAAATGGCCTATGATCGTTCAGAAGTTTCATGACAAATGGGTATTTTTTCTGAAAAGCTGTAGCACTACAGTAAAATTGTAAGTAGATATGTGATTGAATTAAATGTAAATATTCAATATGTGCTGGTTATCATATCACGATAATTCTGTGCCAGTTTAGATCCAAGAAAGGAAATGGGGGGGGGGGGGTGGTGGTGGTGATATCTGAATTCTGAACTAATTCAAAATGATGAGCTGAAAAACTGTTTTGAAATAAAGCAGGAATTTTCAAAAAAACAGGCTTTGTTCTATAAAAGCTGAAATTCCAAATTTTTTGGTTCATTTTTCACACGAATACTTGAATTCCTTGAATTACTTGAATTACTTAGTACAGATAGATCTGATAAATATTTATTTATTTATTTGAAAATGGCCTGTTAGGAATTTTTGTTTTTTTTTACATTGAAAATTCAAATAAATGTTTAAATTTACAATTATACGTTTGAACCTTTGAACTTCTCGTAATTCTCAAAAAAATTGGCGTTGCTAAGCTCGACCTTGTTTATATGTATGTTTGATTTGACTCTTGAAGTGACGAGTCGCCGATTTCTGGTTATAGTGTAAATTATGTAGGTACTTGCGATTTTCTGCATCGTTTCGCTTAAATTCCGTTGAATTTATAATTTTTGAAGAAGAAAATATTCATTTTTAAAGAAAAAGAATTTATGTGATAGTTGATGGTTTGAGTTTTTGTAGCTCGTTCCTTTTCGCCGTGAAAAAAACAAATCTAAAAAAAAAACCAGTGCGGTGGAGGTGGGAAAGGAGGTGTTCGGATAATTTAGAAAATTGGTTAGGGAAAATACTTGGATTTTTTCAAAAAAATAATGGATATTTTTGAAATTATTTTGTAAAATTTGTTATTTAGTGATACGTTTTGAATTTTTTACGAAAAAAATAGTGATGGACAATGGTGATTTATAAATTCTAATGTTTTATTTAATTTTCAGATTTTCCGAGAGATTTACACGATCACTGACGTGTGCTCAATCAAAGCTTCGTGACGTATGATGGTTGTTTTTCAAGAGCTGGAGCTCTGGAGCACTACATTGAAATAATGGTAAGTAGATATTGTATGTTTTTGAATCATATTCTTTGAAAATCGAAGTAGCCAGATTTTTTTCAAATTTTGAA